>ML787975.1:499354-523964 GCA_009831015.1 Picea engelmannii
TGAGCACTTTTACCACTTTTAACCACAATATATAAACTTCAAATTCATCAGTAGTATATCATCAATGTATCCTCTATGATTGCATTCAATATATCATGAGCATATAAACATAAGAAACATCAGATCAAATACACAATACACCATAATTTACGTGGAAACCCAAATGGGATAAAACCACAAAACACTTTATTATATATCAAAGAATGCATTCATTGAAAGAACCAACTTCCCAATTCTACAGCTACAACTGGAAGGGGGCTCCAACCCCCTATTTACAGGCTCCAACCTAAAGGAAGCTAAAACTCTCTAAATTCTCTAGCTCCAACCAGAATGAGGCTACAACCCCTTGATTCTCAGGCTCCAACCTGAAGGAAGCTTCAACTCCCTATGTTCTCTAGCTCCAACTATAAGGAGGCTACAACTCTCTGATTCTTAGGCTCCAACCTGAAGGAAGCTACAACTCCCTCTGTTCTCCAACTCCAACTAGAAGGAGGCTACAACCCCCTTTCCTTGCCCCATCCTGCCTCCCTAAAATATAAGTGTAGACCAAACTGTCACTACAATAATCATTGCCATTGTCACTTTCACTACCACTATCAACCTGTCACTATCAACCTGTCATTGTATCCAAACTATCACTTTCAACCTGTCATTGTATCCAACCTATCATTTTATTCAACCTATCACTTTATCCAACCTATCATTGTATCCAACCTTTCACATCAACCTATCACTGTCAACCTATCACATCCATTGTCAATGGAATACCATCATCAACATGTCACCACCATTGATACTCAACATCAATGATACTAGATCCATGATCACCGAGAACACCTCTCAATAATACGTTCAACATCACCAACACGTGCCTCTACCAAGCATATACCATCGCAAGATATGTATCTCAACCATGTACAGAACCATACAATGTGCATCAACCATGTACATCAACATGTACCATACCATGTACATCAACACCTGTTCCATCTCATGCATCAACCATATACCATATCACTCATGATATGTCTCAATCATTCCATACACCATGTACCATAATATATCATCAATGAAGTGCCTCAAGTATAACCAATATAGCCACAATACCAAGATACCAATATAACCAATATGTGGTTCTCATCAATGTACCATAACCTCACGAAGATGTACCTCAACATGTACCAACATCACCAAGACATGCACCTCATAAATGTACCAAGAATATGCCTCACACCATGCACCAAATATGTGCCTCAAACATATACCAATTCCTCAACAAGATACCAAATCCAACACCATCAACATGTAACGAAGATGTTCCTCAAGCATGTGCCAACATCCATAAATCATGTTCCATATCACTCATATACCATACAACAACCATATGCCAATTATCTAAGATGTGTCTCTAACAATGTAGCATATCATCATCAAGGTGTACCATGCACAATTACTACCATGAAATTCCTCAAGAATGTACCATAATAACATAAGCATAAGCTTCAAAACTAACACATAAGCATACCTTTGATCTTGTAGACACCCTGTTGTATCAGATAAAAAATGAGTAAACCAACCTGGGAATCAACAACATGGTACAAGCATCACTTCACAACCTTTCACAAATCCACCACTTTCTCTTATACTATTTGCATTTATCCGCTCTTTTCTCCATTGCAACCTACATAAATATGCACCCTTATGACATGCAACTCGCAGATACCTCAGAAACTAGGGTTACTCACATTTGATGCAACTCTGAGACTTTCACCTTCGACCTTCCTTCGCAAATATAGACTTGCTACCTCAAACTCAACCTCGGATTCGCCAATAGACCAAAATATTCTCACAAGATATATATACAATGAATGTGTGTGTGAATGTACTTATGAGAGACTTCTTGAGGTGTTTATACTTTTTCTTAGTAACCTCTCTACTTATTTTAAGGGTTTCTTTCTTGTTTCTCTCCTTCCTTGTGACATCATGTCACAAGGAAGGGTCACCCATATGTCAGAGAGCTCTGGTACCTGTAATATCTCTCAAACATCTATAGGTACCACTCACTATCTGAAAATCAAACCACATATGTGATCATCCACTTTAATTCGAACTCTTCAATCCAGTCGCCATGGCATGTCGAGTCTCTTTAATGGATATTGCTAAGCTTCCTCATCCATATCCTAATCCTTTTTGGAAGGCTCATCGCCAACATATGTTTCAATCTATGAAAAACAATAGACAATAATAATTAGATAACTTGAACAAAATATTACAATAAATTACATGTACATTAAGTAAGACAAAAACAATATGCAACTAGATTTATCAAAACATAAGAATAATATTACCTCTATCATTTGGTGGTTTTTTTGGAGTAAATAGGATGTTTGTACATCCTCTCCAATCCATCCCCTCGTACAGGTATTGTACAAGATAGAGGACATGATTTTCCCCTCCAGCCAAGAAATCACAATTCTCTTTACCAACTGGAGAACATGGCCACTCTTGTTGGCCCCTATTGGGAAACAACTGTCCTCACATGTGCATGTGTGGATTAATCATAGGGCTAGGAGGGAAATGTGATACTATTGGTTGAGTGATATGAAACCTCTCAAAAAATAAAGTAAATGTCTCTAATGAAAATGGGAAGAATAACCTCCCATAAAAAAACATAGTGACAACGATCCAATGCAAAAGAAAATTGCCACAAAAATATCTTTGACCACCTAATCAGTCAGGGCCTCTGAACTAAACTATCTACATATTACATCAAAGAGAAACTAATGCACTTCCCTTCAGAGGTAAAATGTTCCAATGTAATGACAATAAGGGACAAACACCTAACCTCCTATACACCAAATGCATCTATCTGCAACTAACCACCAACAACCTGGAAGTACTTATAGGAAACAATGTCTTGACTGGTATATCTCTACACATATGCTAGTTGGATCTCTCCTGCAATGTTGGGTGGTAGATCAGGGAATTGGGGCCAAACCTCCCCCCTCCTAGACAACCCGATGATAAAAAAATATCTCATTCTATGGGATGATACCACAAATTGGGACCGACCCTGAATGCTTGTCAAGAATGATCCCAGTGATAGATCAACTATTGTAAAAATGAAGAGTTCCCCCTGATGGATGCAATTTTTTATTTGAAATACTATATTATGGTCTTTAACATAACATCACGAGGATAAATTTCGTTGCATTTTTAAAGAGGTAGTACTCCTCTATTTTTAAATAACATGTAAGAATATAAACAATGCCTTAGAGAGAACCGAGCTTTATTCTTGAAACAAATATTCACATGCAAAGAGTACCTAAGAATGGACTAGGTATCTTACAGAAGAAAAATATTTACACTATAATGCAATATTGTAAACCAAAAGAGCATATAGTATCATAGGACGACATTTCCATCACAACATTCATCAAAGTAAGACACAGTATTCAACATACAAAAAGTAAAATATGGATCGCATATGGTAGAGAACTTTAAATAATCATTCCATAAAATGAAAAAAATATTTTGATAGACACACATTTGAAATCTCATTCTTAGAACTTAAAGTCTAATAGATCAATAATGTTAAGTCTCGAATAGCTCTCTAGGAACCTCAAAAAATAATAGGTGTCTTTATAAAAATAAACAATAATGTTCGATATTTCAATAAAATTGAATTGTGTTTGTCCTTCAAAGAGGACTGGGATGGGGCTCCCACAGACCGTAAAATGAAGAGGAGACCTAGAAGAAAAAATAAATAAGTCACGGGTCAGCCTCAAGTTTCACAGATTATGGGAACAAAAAAAAGCAAAATGACTATTCACTGGGGAAGAAAAAGTGGTGAAGGCAAGAATAAGGTGACTACTCAATTTATTGTGATGCAAATTTAGAACCGTAATTTACTTTTTGTGGCATCTTTTGTAGGTTTCTACTGTGTTGGAGGTGGCATAACTAATGTAATTACTTCTTGTTGATATGTCTTGGTTATCTTAACTAAGGCCTTTGTTAACCATTGTTTGATGTACTCCTTCATTGGAGCAACCATTATTTCATGCTTGGTCTTAGTTTCGAAAAACTCATTCTCTAGTTCTCTCAAATCAAGGATTAATTGAGGGAGCATGTCCTCAATGTTTTCGTTCTTATTTACATATCAGACTAGCCACCTTTCTATTTCATCTTCATAGAACTCAAATGAATCGCTAAACTCATTGGTCCAGGAAACTTTTAATGCTTCCAATTTATTTAGTAGTTGTTCTTTTGATAAAAGTATTGTATCCATTATTAAATGTGGACCATCTAACTCTTTGGTCAAATCAACAAGTTTCAAGAATATGTTACCCTTTTTAATGTTAATAGTATCACACTCAATCAACAACTCTCTTAGGCATTTGATTATTTTTAGTCAACAAGCATTGATATGTTTCACGTGAACCTTAGAGGGGAAGGTTTTGATCTCTTTTATGTGTCTCTCTCAAACTTGAGACCTTCATTGCAATTGCTCCCACTGCTCCCTTATAGAATCCTTCATCATTTTCTAAATCTTTCCGGAGATACTCCTTAAAGTCCAAAACCCTTGTTGAGAAAGTAGTTGAGCTATGTGCTAATTCCCAAATTTCGTGGATTAAGTCTATTATTTTCTTAATACTATCTCCAGTGTATTTCCTTATAACCATTACTAAGCTAGATGAACTCTTTAATCTGGAACTAGTCTCTGGGACATCTTCAAGACTGAGCATTGGTTGTATTGCAGTGATAGGATAAAAAAATAAAGTTTTGGAATTAGATATTTTTCTAATTCCTTTATTCTCTCTTTTAAAACCAAATTTTCTTTTTGTATGTCAAAAATGGACTCCTTCAATGCTTCTCCAGTTGCATCATGAAATTGCACAATTTTTTAGGGTGGAATTGTAACATCCCCACTATAATCCCCAATTTAATTAATGCTTATGTAGATATAATGTGTGGCTACGGCCAAAGCGATGTAATATGCGAACTATATTTCTATGTTTTAATAATAAAATGTGATGCTAGTTGATAAGGGGAAATGGACAGAGATGGGGGCTAAATTAATCCACAAAAGAGGGGAGTGTCTAGGATAATGGCCAAGAGGGGGTCCAAGGGGGAATTACACATGTATATTAATTCAACCCATTTTCCTAAAATTGCTATTGGTATATGAACCTTCTAATTTTGTATTGAGTGTTCTCAAAGTCAATCATCGAATACATGTAAGAGGGTGGGTATGACTAGTCACATCCCATAGTTATTGGGCACATGGGGGTTGAGTACAACCATCTTGGAAAAGTGTGTGATTCAAGCAAGAAATCCAAGGAGAGGAAATTTTTATGGGTTGGGACAACAGTTTTACACATTGAATTTTTGTGCATGAGAGCAAGTGGAGAGAAAAAACAAGAGCTTGGAGCTAGTGCATCCATGGAAAGATAATTCTAGAGCATGTTGAAGCGTAATTGGAGCAAATTCTAGATGAAGATTGAAGATCTAGATTGTTAGTCTTGAATAGTGAACTTTTGAGTGAGTTTCACTAAAACAACAAGTTCTTGTTGTTGTTTGTTGCTAGTTTATCCTAGCAGCAAGTTCCCTTGAGTTCCCAGCTGAGAGATTCCTAGCTACATGTGCCAAAGAGACCCTGATAAATTAATGGGACACCTAAGGGACTGAGATCAGTGAAGGGGTGTATTTATTGGGTTGGCCAAGTCAAGTGGAAGAGAGCTAGTGAAAAATCAAGATAGTTGTAGGAGAATACCAGTGGGTTATGAGTTTTATGAGTTGTGAGTGGATAGTGAGAGACCACCCTCTTTTTTGGATTACTATCCTCAGCTCGGGGGTGACTGGATGTTGAAATTTGGAACAATCAGTCTATGGTTGGGTGGAATGTCTGTCCCAAGTAGCTTGTTTCAAAACTATTGTTAAACGATAAGTGTTTTATTTTGTTTATGTTGTGTTATGAGATTTAATTGTTGTGCATGAACTATGTAAATTATATTCAATGATTTATATGTTGTTGTGTTGAATTATTAAGTTTTTTTCATGTCTATTTTTTCCTGGGAATACAACACGAGAAACCCCCGAGTACTTCTCCACATTTCGTGTATGGTAAATGGGGTAAATCATTCGGCCTGATTACGGGCCTAATCCGGTGGGGACATCAAGTGAGGCCCTAAACAGGCTCTTGGCTAGGGATTCGACCCCAAAACCTCATTCAAGCAAACAATGGAACTCATCCACTTAAGCTAACCCATCGATATGAATTGATGTCTATTTAGCTTGTTGTAAATGCATTAAATAAATGGTAATAGACAATAGTTATTTTTTGTTGTAATTCATAGTTGAAAGCTACAAAATTTTAATTAGCTATTAAAATTTCATTTTTATGAGTATTTTGCACCATAATGTCCCTCGGTCAGTCTAGGGGATGTTACATTATGGTATCACAGCCTCAAGTTCAAACATTAGGCTTGTATAGGCCAAGAACCAGAGCGAATTTGTGTGATTCATTGTCGCAGACTTCTGTCTATGCAAGTTTGGGGGGAAACTTGGATAAAATTAGAGTGAAAATCCTCAAATTCATGAGTAAATTCAAGTTTAAAGAAGTTAGATCTGTTAAGGGAATTTTAATGGAGCCAATCTACAAAGTTGCAGAGTTGAATTCGACTTGGAATGTTCGAATTTCAAGTTTTAATGGTTGTTGTAGAGTTGTAGGCAATTTGGCGAATCGACAACTGAGATCGTGTTTGATCTCGAGATCGATGGTCGATATTCTCTTTGATAAATTTAAAAATACTTAAGGTATCAGTCGTTTGAAAGGTTGAGTAAATCAATGGTTGTGATTAAGTTTCAAGGGTTTTTGAAATGGACCATATCGACGATCGAGGTTCACTGGTAGAGTTGGGCGAAGTTTGGTGAATAAATGGTTTAGATCATTTCGATTAGGAGATCAATAGTCCATATCGATCAAAGAAATGTCAAAAAATTTCTAAGTATTAAATTTCACCAATGGAAATCGTCGACGGTCGATGGTCAGGTCGGTTGAAATGGAAAAGAGTTTGGTTCAACCAGAAGACATCTCTAACTATCGATGGTTGGTGGTCGGGTGTCGACCGAATCTGGCGAAGTATTTTCAATCTCCAATGGAAATCGTTGATCGCCAATGGGTCGATGGTTGGGTGTTGGCTGATTGGGTGAAATGTTTTGAATCAAGCAAGAAAGGTCATTGATGGTTGATGGGTTGATGGTCGAGTGTCAGCCAATTCGGTGAAGTGTTTGAGTCATCCAAGGGAAGCGACCGATGGTCGATGGAGAAAAGAAGGTGATGACATGTAATTCCATGTCAACATCCATGTTTGATTCCATTTTAGCATCCACATGTCATGCCACATCATCCAAATTAATACCTCAAGATGATGTGTCATGCCACATTAACATCCATGTGTTGTACCATGTCAGTAGTTTCCATGTCATCCCAGAAGTGGTCGACGACTTATGGTTGGGTTGGCCGAATTAGGGAAGTGTTTCGACAATCATCAAGGATCGTCGATCATCGATGGGTTGATGGTCAGGCATTGGACAAATTGGTTGGGAGTTCCATTCACCAACGAAGATCGTCAATGATCGACGGTAGATGATCGGGTCGGTTGGTTTGGACTTGTGTGCAAATCAGTCTTCGAGGAGTTGGGTCGATGGTTGATGGTTGGGTTAACATGTTGGGGAAAGTGTTGTGTGATCCAAGGGAGAACATCGATCTCTGATGGTCAATGGAGTGCAAATCAACAGTTCATATTTCACCCTATTTGGGATCAACGACTCATATTTAAAGGGTTGTTACAGTAGTAAAATAATCAATTTATGTGAAATTTTTGTGGTTTTTGAAGGTCATAAACTTGCGGGGAATTTTTGAGGACCTAAATGAAACTTTTTCTCTGTAGCTCAAATAAAAGATCTCAAGGAGATATTTCCAATGAGCTAAACTATTCTCAAAGTAGAGCTCATATGAGAAAGTTACAACGAAAACAGTAAGGATAAAATTTTGTCATAAATTTATTTCCAGAAGGCACAACTCCTTTCTTAGAAGTTCATCTAGGGAAAAGAAGTAGTCTATGGAAATATTATGATCCATAATATCCATAAATGGAGCTAGAATTGGGATATGGATGCCTGAAAATGTGCAGGAAGAGAACTAAGACACTTATAGCATACATGGATAAATTGGGTAAAACAACCTAAACTTCTCCGGACCATAACTTTCAGCTCAGAGATTGGATTTGAGAAAACAAATAGTCGTTGGAAAGGTATTGACGAGTAGAATAAATTTTTCAGCCCATAATTTTCAATTGGAAAATAGAATTCTTCAGAAATTAATAAATGTATTTTTGTAGCAGTAAAAGAGTGGAAATCGTAGCATGTAAATGTTGAAACTTTTCGCTCGGAACTCAGATTGAGGCATGAGTATAGTCGTTGGAAAGATGTTTCAGAGAGGAATTCACCAAGGGAATCAAAATTTGAATTGGTGAAATGTGTTACTCATAAATTAATGAATAAATAACATGTATTCTAATGGATGAAATTTTTTTATTCTACGCATGTTTCTAATAGTAATTATTGCATGCACGTTTCTTGTCAAATTAGAAGCACAGGAATGAAAAATCAGTTCTTATATGAGGAATCGAGTTATGGAAGATGCCCATGGATCTTACATCCATGAGGAAGATATCATAGGTTTGCATGTCAGCATGGTAATGCTGAGACATAGTCAAATGGTATAAGAGATAGGCAGGAGCCAGTCACTATGAGAATCCTGCAAAGAGAAGTGCGGAGCTATAGAGATGATAATGAAAGGATTATGAAGGCTTGGGAGGAGATAATTCAAATATTGAATATTTTTCATAAGAAATTCAACAAAGACTCTAGAACCAAGAAAGTGACTAGTGCTAGACAAGTATTTGCATCTAGATCTCATAGCAAAAAGGATGATCATGGAAATGATAGGAAGTCAAGAAGCATGAGAAGGTTCCATCATTCTCCAAGGAAATACACCATAAGAACTCATGCAAGTTCAGGGCTAGGAAGCAGCCCAAGTGTGTCTCATGTTCAGAGGCAAAGAAGAAGGCCTGAGGCAGACATCTTACAAGGTGAACTCGGGAAGATTAAGCCACCAAATTTCAATGGTGAGCACATGAAGGGAGAAGAGGTCGAAGTCTGGCTATTGGAAATGAAGAAATAGTTACAATTGCATGATTATCCCTCATGGGTAGAAGATAAAATTTCCACCTACCACTTGCAAGGAAAGGCAACCATGTGGTGGGATTAGCTTAAGCAAACCAAGAACCTTGATGAGAAGAGGATCTCATGGAGGCAGTTAAAAGAAGAGAAATATTTGTCTGAGCATTATTATGAAAGGAAGATGAAAGAGTTATTTTAACTCAAGTTGGGAAGCATGACAATGGAGGAATATGAGAAAAGGTTTTTTGAATTGTTGAAGTATGTTGATTTCATCAAGGATGAGAAAGTTAAAATCCAAAGGTTTCTAAGTGGGTTACCTTCCTTATATAGTGACAAGATTCAATATGATAACCCCAAGACCTTGGAAGAAACCATAAGGAGAGAAAGACATATTTATGAGCAAAGCAGAGGAAGACAAATATTCCAAAAATATTGGAATGACAAGATAAAAGGGAAAAAGGATAAGAGGAAAAAAAGGTTTTAAGCCACCATTTTTCAAGAATGACACCCAAGCGAATCAACAAGTTCAATCAATCCAAAATGAGCACAAGAATACAGATTCATTTGGGAAAATGACAAGGTGACATCTTGTACAATTTTGGGGATGTGAGGGAAATCACTTATATAGGGACTTCCCTCACAAAGGAGAAATAATGAGAAACATCCACAACATTCAAGAGGATGAAATAGTTGAAGACATGTGAGGAAACATGCCAAGGATTTATGCATCCTTGGATAACAAGCAAGTAGAGTATCAATCTCTCATGATTGAAGTGGAAGGTAAGATTGATAACCATCCCATAGCAATTTTGATTGATTCTAGAGCTATTCATAGTTACATAAATGATAACATTGTTTAAATATTTCACTTGCAAAGGAGTAAGCATAGGAAATATTGGTTATTTCAATTATCCACGGGAGATAAGAGGAAAATCAATGAGTTGGTTAAATATTTCCTGATAGATATGAATGGACTCAACACAAAGGTAGATGTAAGCATCGTACCACTGGGATCATATGATTTTCTAATTGGCATGGATTGGTTGGAAAAACACCATGTTTTTATTAGACTATTATAATAAGACAATCACATCCCTTGATGAGGATGTAAAGAAAGGAAATATTCAAGGCATTCCAAGAGTTGTAGTTGTTAGAGAGATTTCAGCTATGCAGTTGAAGAAGAGTTTTAGAAAGGGATGTCAGATTTTTGCAGCTCATATGGAAGAGGCAACCAAAGATAAAGTGGAAATTATTGAAGACAATCTGGCCTTAAGTGATTTTGAATATGTTTTTAGAGAAATTATTGGATTGCCACCAAAGAGAGATATTGATTTTTCTATTGATTTGGTGCCAGGTGTTGCCCCAATGTCCA
Source organism: Picea engelmannii (assembly GCA_009831015.1). NCBI lineage: Eukaryota > Viridiplantae > Streptophyta > Pinopsida > Pinales > Pinaceae > Picea > Picea engelmannii. Next base: position 509,973 of record ML787975.1, read on the forward strand.
AGACACCTTACAGAATGGGCACGCTATAATTGAAGGAGTTGTAGATGCAGCTTGAAGAATTGTTAAAGAGGGGGTATATATACCCAAGTGTGTCACTTTGGGGATCCCCGGTGCTATTTGTGAAGAAGAAAGATGGAACCTTAATGATGTGTATTAATTTCAGACAACTGAATAAGGTCACCATAAAGAGCAAATAACATTTTCCAATAATTGATTATTTGTTTGATCAACTGAAAGGTGCAAGAATATTTTCCAAGATTGACATAAGATTGGACTATAATCAAGTGAGGATAAAAGAAGAATACATCACCAAGACAACATTTAGGACAAGATATGGGCATTATGAATTCACGGTAGTACCATTTGAACTATCAAATGCCCTAGCTATTTTTATGTGTCTAATGAATGGAGTGTTCAGGGAGTACTTGGACAAGTTTGTGATTGTGTTCCTAGATGATATATGCATCTACTCTAAATCAGAAGAGGAACATGAGCAACATGTAAGAATGGTGTTGCAAGTTTTAACGGAGCATAAATTGTATGCTAAGCTAAGTAAGTGCATATTTTATCAAAGGAAGATTTACTACTTGGGCGATATAATTTCAACATAAGGGATAACAGTGGATTCTAAGAAGGTAGAGGCCATTAAAGGATGGCCAGTGCCAAGAAATGTCACAAAGGTCAGATCATTCATGGGTCTTTCCAGTTATTACCGAAGATTCAATAAGGATTCTCAAATATTGCAAGCCCAATCACTTCTTTACAAAAGAAGGGAGTGAAGTTTGAATGCACTTCCAAGTGTGAAGAGAGATTTCAGTAATTGAAGGAAATATTGACAAGTGCGTCGATCTTGAAGATTGCAAATCCGGATGAATATTTTGTTGTGTGCACTGATGCATGCAAGGAACGGTTTGGTGGATTTTTTAGTCCAAAATATCATGTGGTATGATATGAGTCCCGAAAATTAAAGTTGCATGAAAGAAATTATGCTACCAATGAATTGGAATTAGAAACAATTGTACATGCATTAAAAATGTGAAGAAATCACCTCATGGGTAAGAAATTTGAGCTAAGAATAGACCACTCTGGTATAAAGCATTTGTTTGGACAACCAAAATTAAATGTTAGACAAACTAGATGGATTGAATTCCTTAGAGAATATGATTTTGAAATTAAGAATATAAAGGGAAAATAAAATCAAGTAGTTGATGCACTCAACAAGAGACCTCGGGAAGTGCATATTGCAACCATCAACATGTAAAAGATTGATATAAAAGATTAATTTTTTGCAACAACAAATTCAGATCAGCAATATCTAAAAATAAAAGAGACATTGCAGCAAGGAAATTTTTAGCATAAATTTAATTCTTATAAGCTGAAAGAAAATGAAATTCTCATGTACAAAGGAAAAGTTTATGTATTGAATTCCAATGAGCTGGAAAATGAAATGTTGAAGGAAATGCACAATTTTTCATATGTAGGGCACCCAGGATATCATAAGACAATTACAGTTGTAAAAAGTTAATAGTTTTGGCCAGGAATGAAGAAAGAAGTGGCCAATTACATAGCCAGATGTCTAGAGTGCCAAAAAGTGAATATATAGCATAGACATCCAGAAGGTTTGTTACAGCCATTACCCATTCCGGAATGGAAGTGGGATGTTGTCACAGTGGATTTTATTACTAAGCTGCCCAGAACAATGAAGCAACATGATTCCACCATGGTGGTGGTGGATAAATTAACTAAAGAGACACATTTTATTCCGGTGAAGACTAGACACAAGGTAGAAAATATTGCAGAAATTTATATGAAGGAAGTGGCTAGGATACATGGAGTGCCTAAGGAAATAGTTTCAAATAGAGATCCAAATTTTACATCCAATTTTCTGAAGGGTTTGTTCAAGGGCTTTGGAACAAACTTAAATCTTAGTACAGTGTATCACCCAAAGTCAGATGGGAAAACAAAGAGGACTAATAGGATAATTGAGGATGTGCTTAGAATGTGTGTGATGGACCAACCATCAAAGTGGGAAGATTATCTCCACTTAGTGGAATTTACCTACAACAATGGGTATCAAGCCTCATTGAAAATGTGTATGTTTGAAGCATTGTATGGAAAAAAGTGTAGCATGCCAATGAGTTGGGAGAATCCATCAGACAGAGTAGTTGTTGGGCCAGATTTTTTAAAGGAAATGGAAGAGTAAATGACAAGGATAAAGAAGAATTTAAAGGTTGCCCAAGATAGGTAGAAAATATATGTAGACAAGAATAGGGTGTTTAGATATTTCAAAGTGGGAGAACATGTGTTCTTAAAAGTGAAAGCAATGAGAAGTTCTCTAAGATTAAGAAGTTTTCCAAAGATAGAGATCAAAAGTTCACATCCAATTTTTGGAAGGGTTTGTTCAAGAGCTTTGGAACAAACTTAAATCTTAGTACAGTGTATCACCGAGATTCATATGGGTAAACAAATAGGACTAATAGGATAATTGAGGATATGCTTAGAATGTACGTGATGGACCAGCCATCAAAGTGGGAAGATTATATCCACTTAGTGGAATTTACCTACAACAATGGGTATCAGGCCTCATTGAAAATGAGTTTGTTTGAAGCATTGTATGGTATAAAGTGTAACACGCCAGTGACTTTGGATAATCCAACAGACAGATCAGTTGTTGGGATAGATTTGTTAAAGGAAATGGAAGAGTAAATGACAAGGATAAAGAAGAATTTAAAGGCTTCCCAAGATAGGCAGAAAAGATATGTAGACAAGAATAGAGTGTTTAGAGATTTCAAAGTGGGAGAACATGTGTTCTTAAAAGTGAAGGAAAAGAGAAGTTCTCTAGGATTATGAAGTTTCCCAAAGTTGGTAGCAAGATTTTGTGGGCCTTTTGAAATCTTAGAAAATATAGGGTTGTTTGCATACATTTTAGCATTTCCTGCATCCATAAGAGTGCACAATGTATTTCATGTATCATTATTAAAGAAATATGTGTCTGGCCCTAACCACATAATTGATTGGAATGTGATCCAGGTGGAGCACAAAGGGGATTTATGGGTGGAACCAGTACCAGCCCATGTAGTAGCAGTAAGAAAGGGATAGCTAGTAGTAGTTGTGATTGATCGATGGTCTATTTTCCTTGGTCTTTCCATGGTCTCGATTCTTTCCCAGCTAATAAAACCAATAAATCTATCTATTCAAGTTATGCCCATGTGATTCTTCATAGTGATATGTTGCTCTAAACCTGATAGTAATGGGATACTATCCATTTTGTCGAGCTAGAATATCTCTACTTACAAGGCCTTTAATCCATGGTTATTATGCATAGTAAAGGATGCATCCTGGATCAGAAAGTCAAAGTGCTCGGGAACAAGGCCATATGGTGGGTAAAGGTTCAATGGACCTACTACGGTCCTAAATATGCTACATGGGAGCATGAAGAAAGCATGTGGGAGGAATACCTACAAAAATTTTCCAATTTTGAAGAAAATAGAATGCAAGACTCCATTTTGAGCAGCTAGAGTTCTGAAACCACATCTCAGAGTCCTAGCCAACTGCGCTAGGGACCTTGATAAAAGAATGGATCATTCCTTAGGTTATCCTTGATAAATGGATGGTACATCCCTTGCGTTATCCCTGATAAATGATGGTGCATTCCTTAGGTCAACGAGTTGAGAGGAACGAGAGATTATGGTTGGAACTGTTGTTGGAGTTGTGAATTTGCAAAATTTATTTTCTAAGTATTATGATGTAAATTTGCATATATGTATATCGGTAGGGTGTGCACCAAGGATTGTGCACAATTTTAGGGGAGGGGGAATGTAACATCTCCAATATAATCCTCATTTTAATTAATGATTATGTAGATATAGTGTGTGGCTACAACCAAAGTGATGTAATATGTGAATTGTGTTTCTATGTTTTAATAATAAAATGTGATGCCAGTTGCTAAGGGGACATGGACAGATATGGGGGATGAATTAATCCACAAGAGAGGGGATTGTCTAGGATAATGTCCAAGAGGGGGTCCAAGGGGGAATTACCCATGTATATTAATTCAACCCATTTTCCTAAAATTGTTATTGGTATATGAACCTTCTAATTTTTTATTGATTGTTCTTAAAGACAATCATTGAATACTTGTAAGAGGGTGGGTGTAAGTAGTCACATCCCATAGTTATTGGTAACATGGGGGTTGAGTACAATTAGGTTTGGGAAGTGTGTGAGTCAAGAAAGCAAGCCAAAGAGAGGAAATTTGTATCGGCTGGGACAAAATTTTTACACATTGATATTTTGTACATGAGAGCAAGTGGAGAAAAAAAATGAGAGCTTGGAGTTGGTGCATCCATGGAGGGAGAATTCTAGAGCATACTAGAGCGTAATTGGAGCGAATTGAAGCTCAATACTGAAGAGACATGTTTTTAGACCTGAATAGTGAACTCTTGAGTGAGTTGAACTAAAATAACAAGTGTTTGTTGTTGTTTGCTGGTAGTTTTTCCTAGCAGCAAGTTCCCTTGAGTTCCCACTTGAGAGATTCCTACATATGCCAGAGAGACCCTGATAAACGAATGGTACGTCTGAGGGACTGAGATCAATGAAGGGGTACATTTCTTGGGTTGGGCAGGTCAAGAGGAAGAGAGCTGGTGGAAAATTGGGATAGTTGCATGAGAATACCAGTGGGTTATGAGTTTTATGAGTTGTGAGTGGAAAATGAGAGACCACCCTCTTTTGTGAATTACTAGCCTTAGCTCGGGGGTGACTGGCTGTTGAAATTTGGAACAGTCAGTCTATGGTTGGGTGGAACTTCCGTCCCAAGCAGTTGGTTGCACAACTACTGTTAAAAGATAAGTGTTTTATCTTGTTTCTATTGTATTATGAGTTTTAATTGTTGTGCATGAAATCTGTAAATGAGAATGATTTATATGTTGTTGTCTTGTATTATTAAGTTGCATTAATGTCTATTTATATTGTTGTAAATGCATTAAATAAATGGTAATAAGTAGTAATTATCTTTGTCTGTAATTCGTAGTTGAAAGATAGGTGTTAAAATTTCATTTTTATGAGTATTCCACACTGTAATGTCCCTTGGTTGGGCTGGGGGATATTACATAAATCCCATGAAAAATGATTTCTAACTTCCATTTCTCTGCAACTTTTTTATTTCTCATGTTTACCTTTTCTATTAACAGTGTTTTGGAAAATTTGTGGTAGGTTGTATGGTGTAATGTAACAGACACTTCTTCAAATATCAAATATTTATGGCTCTTGAGAAGCAAATTCTTCAAAAATCACCCTGGTATCAATCAATATATGCTCTGACTAGTTGGGTTCCTCTATCACATCGTCCAATTCCATGGCTTTGGGAATTTCTTCAATTTCAGGTAAGTCTTGTCCCTCCTTTTGAATCTCTCTTTTTCTTTTGGTGGAAGTGTGAACAATATGAGATTTCTCCATTGTTTTCTTAGTAGGGTCCTTGAATCCACCGTCATCTAAGTTTTCGATGGATGTCCTTTTTTGCTCCTAACCACTACTTTAAGGTTTGGTCTTTGCTAAAGTACTTCTTTGGGATACATTCGGTGAATTGGGGTTTTTATTTGTTGTCTCTCTACCCCTCTGCCTATAACACTCATTTGTGATGGTTAATTCTTCAATGTCATTTAGGGTATCTTCAATGGATGCTTCGGGGAGATTTTGGTTATCTTTGCCTCATTCAAATTGCTCATACTTACTAAAGTATGAATCATACCCGACTAAAATCATGTGTGCGGAAAATGAATCTTTTGGATCGAATCCCTTGATTCGTGGGCTTCCTTTAGACCGATTTGGTCCAACTGAACAACATATTCATCTAAATGAGAGATATATTTGACAGCTATCTCTCCAACTCTCCATGGCAATGGAATAAATTGTTTTTTCCTTTTCTCATTGAAAAAGTGTGCCTAGTAGTTATACTATCTACACACTTCAATGCTAAAAAGTCGGTCAAACACATAGAATGGTAACAACAAGGGTTTCCCCTGGAACCCATACAATCTCATAAAACTAAATTCCTACAAAGTTTCAAAAACACCTTTCTCGGTGAGAAAGGATGTGTCTTCCAGTGACAGTATTGATGTGGTGGGACCATGAATCATTTTCTTAAAAGTAGATAGAAAAACATTTTCGATTGCATAAAAATTATATGGGGTTTTATGCCTCCATAACACTGAGTACCAAATAGAAGTTGGTTCCTTCTTGAAATCAACATTTCTTGCTCTAGGAAAGTCCTCAAATATGTGGCAGTAAACAATAACAAAGACCAAATATGAAGTCATGTAGAATTTTTTAGTTTTTCTTAGGCCTCCCAACTGAAACAAAATATCGTTTGAGATTATGTGAGCCTAGCCAATCATGGATTTTTCATGAATAACATGATCGAAAATATACAAATCTATTTTGGCACTAAGGTCATGGACTCTAGACTAATTATTCAAGAAAACTCTTTATATGGATACTTCATAGAGAAAACCTCGACTTGAGAAGAATTGATGTCAATTCTCAGGGGTGTGAGATAACTTTCGGGAAACTCTATTCCTCCTTTGTGTTCTTTGAGAAACTCATCTACATATGCATTCTTAAAAATCATAATGGGGTTGGGAAGTCGCGACATCCTTCTAAACATTGAAGGGGACAAAGAAATCAGTGGCTTTCATTGTATTTGGATTATTTTTCTCTCTTTATCAAACTTATTGGTACACCAAAGTACCAACTCTTTGAAGTCCACTACCTCTAGTACACACCCGACCAATGCAATGCTTGAACTCCAGATCTTGTTCAATTCCTTCTCTATAGGGGCAGAGAGAGAAATACCACTTATATGCCTGTGACCAATGAAATTGGTGGTCTTCACGTCCAAGGGTGTAGAAAGTGTCTCTGCAATACAAGTCTTTCCTTTTATTTGACATGTCTTTACGCATATTTCCTTTTTTAAGAATATAATATTTTAAAACAAGGCATTTCATTCTTTATTTATTTTACCACGTATTGTCTTGATCATTAACTTCTATAGCTCTTATTTCAAAGTTGCTAGTTTGCAGGCTCTGATTTTGGATTTATTGCAAAGCTTTTATGAAGATCACACCACTTAATAACGGTATTAGATTCACACAAATGATAGATGATGTGGTGGTGGGGAAGTAAATTTCATCATGAATGGTGATATGGTATCAAGAAACATGAAAAATGGTAAAGTATGGAAGTGCAAAGTGAGGAATGGAAAGTGTAATATGATGAATGTGGGATTACGAGATGCGGGACTATGAGGTATGGAGAACGGAAAGATAATTAAGAGGGACACCCACATCCACTTCGATGAAATAAGTCCCACATCCACATTGATGAAATAAGCTAAGTATAAATAGGGTTGATTTTGTGGGTTGCAGAAGTGAGTTAGTCATTCTAGAGGACACGGAAAGGTGGGATACGAGACTGCAGGTCTAGGGAAAAAGGCAAATGGAATGAAGGGGTGTCCCGCATCCGCATTCAATAAATTGACTAAATATGAAAAAGGTAAGAGGTCCATTATGCATGATGTAGAAATAGAAGAGCTTTTTTTTAATTTTGCGGTTTGCGAGACATTGGTATTTGCGGGATGAGGAGTGGATTGGTCTCCCACATTAGGAATTCCACAACAAAGAAAAAAAGGCTAAGTGTCGGGTTCGTCGGGTAAGAAAAATGATTAAGTATAGACTTGTGGGTTTGCAGACTTATGGACTTGGTGGTAGCTTGATTTGAAACCTGCATTTCAAAGGGAAAAAAGGTTAAGTATAGAACATACAAGAAACACAAGAGGATAAAGGAAAGGGATAAGGATGTATCTGTATACACTAACGTAGATCAATGAATGTAGATCAATAGTAGCCTCTTCATAAAACTTGAGGAAACCAACATTCCTCAAAAGGGAGTGAGTATGTGGTGTAATAGGGTGAGGGATCCTCTCCCTCTATTTGGCCTCCCACTCACGTACAAAGTTGTACATGTTGACCTGTTACTGCTACTAGACCTGCTCTTATGCTTGTTGTCGCCATATCTTACTCACATACAATTCCTTTCAGGCACATATATATAGATAAAACAAATTGAAATTATAAAACACACACACACATATAACCATTTTGTATTTATCAAAAACTGAAATTAATTTATGTTTGCAAAAAACATGTGGTAAAGTAACGAGTGTGCCTTTAATAAATAATATGCATCATTACCAATGCACTATATCAGAAAACAAGCATTGCAATTTCCATGGTGATCCATGTTATTTGGTGCATGGGTGCTACTTTAGTCATTAAATGCATCGCTATGCTAATTTTTTAAAGTGTGGTGCGATGCAGTGCATCAGTGTGGGTTATTCCCTATAACGCACCAGTTTGTAGTGCCTTGTCTAAAATGATACGCATCGCTAATGTACATCGGTAAGTTAGGTGCTCCATGTTGTTTGGAGCACCGATGTCTATTTTTAGCGGTGCATTGTGTTTTATAACACACCGGTAACGGGGCATTCAGTACGGTGAGGTGCACCAATGTGGTTTATTTTCTAAAACGTACCAATTGGTTTATTGCAAAGACGATGCCTCTTCTAAGAAAAAAGGCACCAGTAATGCACACCTACCAATCCATTGCATGGTTCCTAGTTTTTAGCAATGTATTGTGTATTTTTAGACGCATTGCTAACGATGTTTTATGTAAATTCATAGGACACACTGAGTCTGGGGTGATCCAAACTTGTGAAGTGCACCACACGGATTTTTTTTAAATGAAAAAAATGTCAAATTTAAGTCCAATTTTAAATTTTAATCCGATGAAATTGAAAATAAGGAGGTAACAAACAATTTACCTAGTCTCTTCTTGATCGAGGAGGCATGATTGGCCCGTAGAGAAAAATGAAAATGTGCACTATTTTTCAAAATTGGAAAATGTACGAAATCTACCAACAAATATATTGAACCAAGAAAACAACATTATAGAGCACTGCAAACGGGGCAATTGTAGAAGGATTGTGAGCATAGGTGCTTGTGTCAGTGGTTGGAAGCACAGAAGAAAATGTGATAATGAAATTCGGTTTCATAATTTTTTTTTTATTTTTTTTACCTTATTGCGGTGCATCCGATAGTAAGACGCATCGGTGCATTATGCAGTATGCACTAGTATGTTTTTTGTTATTTTACACTATCATGGTGCACCATAATGTAAGTCGCATCAGTGTGTGGTAGTATGAGTAACACACCAGTTGAATTTTTGGCGATATGCTAAACAAATTCGAGGCTATAGTACTATTAAGTGCATGGTTATTGTTGTGCAGTATGCACGCAGAATGCACCAGTATGTTTTTTGTTATTTTACCTTATCATGGTGAGCCATAATGGAAGGTGCATCAGTGCGTGGTAGTATGAGTAACACACTGGTTGGATTTTTGGCGATATGCTAAAAATGTTTGAGGCTATAGTACTGTTAAGTGCATTGTTATTGTTGTTCGGTGCACCACTATTGTATACTCACTGAGGTGGTTGGGTTTTCTTAGCATACCATAATTTTTTTTTGGTTTTTTAAATCAATTTTATTTATTGAATAAGAAATTGTTTTAACCTATCCAGTGCATCCTTCATACACACACCATTTCTCTTAGTTTATCGTGGAGCACCAATATGCATTTTATTTTATTTTTAAACAAAAAATGATATTTTAGCATTTTATATTAATAACGATTATCGGTGCACCTTATTAGTAAGCACGGGGGCGTTATGTTTGTGAGTGCACCAGTGTGTTTGTACGAGTTAGGCACGTCGATGTAAAAACCTTTGCAAAAACCTTTGGCCATCCACCTCCGCTATAAACAAAAAAGGAATAAATTTTTTGGGGATGTTCCATAAAAACCTCTGCTAAAAGGTGTTCTCCTTGTAGTGATAAATCTAATAATTTTAATATTAAGGAATGATTAAGTAAAAGATTTCACCAAAAGTTGACTTTTAGTGTCAATTGGACTTGGTTTCTTGGTAAAGTCAGATGTTGTCATTCCCACCAAGGTTCAAATCCTCTTAGAGGTATGTGTACCCTCATAGGCCAACTCATTTATGTAAGCTAATCAGTTGTGGTTGGGGATAAGTCTCGAGTGAATTTGGCAAGATAAAATCCCCTAATCACAACAATTTATTAGTCCACTTGGTCATATTAACTATAAATATATATGAAAAGAATTATTTTGGCAATCTTTGTTGACCTTCACTAATGGTACTTGAATGTGGAACTAACGCATATGAAAATTAAATAGTGGTTAAATGTAGAATTGAAGTAGTAGAAGGAAACTGAAGAGATTGGCAAGCAAGTTGAGAATTAGAAGATGAAGAGTGGGGATGATTAGTAATTAGAAAGGAAGGTAAAGAATTATCTGAGTCTAGAGCCAACTTAGGATAACAACAAAGATTTGAGAGTTGTAGTTTGTATGTTATAATATACTTTTCTTTTAATTATTAACCATTCTAGATCCATCTTAACTCGTATCTATCAAACATTGATAGGGATTGAATTTATGGAAGTACAAAACTTTTTCCAAATGCACAAAGTTAAGGAAAGGTTTTTATTTCTGGGGATTTAATCCCTCACAACACTTAATAGCTATGGGGTTAAGATGGATCTAAACTAACTTTTTTTTCCCAAAAAAAACCTCGTGGGGAAACCCAATGGATGTTTCCCCACATTCGTGAATGGTGTCCATTGTAAACCCATTGATGTAGATTAATGTGCCTCACCCAAGAGGATTTGACTTAGGCACTTGCTCACTCAAAACTAGTCAAATACCAACATTGGTGATAATCGGTTGAGATAACCCCTTGAGATTAGACTAGTTTTTATTATCATGGTCTTTCATGTTTACATTATGGACCTTAACTTTCTTCTCATTTTAGCTTTCCACTTCTTAGATTTAATCCTTATCAATGTTTGATAAATCCTAGGTTAAGATGGATTTATACTAGTGTTATTTCATCTTAATTCATGTGATTGTTTATTACACCAATAGGCTTACACCTATTGAAAACATCCATATTAATTATGTTTTTAATCCTTGATGTTTTTTGTGTGCACAAGATTTCATTAAAAACAGATATCCTTCATCGTCTCCTTAAATAAAAGGCTTATATTTAATGTGTTAACTTGATTGCATTTCAAAATGCAACCATTAGTCATTACTATGCATGATTAGCATGATTAATGTTCCTTTTTCTTAATCATTTTTCCATGTTTTTACATGGATGATTTGCATATCTCCAATACGATGGCAGGGTAATTTCCTTAAAATGATGCGGTATGTCTCCACTCACACTCCACTCCCAGGTCATTTGAATTTTCATTTTCATTTCAGTTTACAACCATGAATGACCACTGTGTCATGGGAGCTCTTGCCATGTCCCGATCCTGAGGTTTAAGTAAATAAACAATGGCCATTTTTTTTTTTTTTGTTTTCATTTTTCTACATGCATTGCTTATGGAATCAAACTAATGGATGAGTATACACAATGCGTATATTCAAGTGTAGGAGACGATTATCTGAAGAAATAATTAATCGCAGAGTGGGAGGTGATCGTCATGGTGATGACAGAGGAAGACCATTGCTTGATTCTGGAAAGCGACGACCTATGTAGCTTTCCCTTGCACTAGAAGCAAAAATTACAGAGATTCAAGAAAGTATGATGAGCAAGCAAACCTGCGAGCAGTTTGGGAGGGTGTTTGTGCTTTTGGCTCAGAGATCCCATTTTCAACAAAGAGCCATGACAGGTGATGAAATATTTTAGAATTACAACAGGGAATACTAGACACCATCCATGGCAGACATGGTTATGCATTCCAAACCTCTCTCGAAAACAATGTCATCGAACCCTACTTATAAATATACCGCGAGCTCATGTTCAAGTTCAACCTACGATCGATGAACATCTGAGAAACTCACCTAAATCGATATGTTGTGAAAATCGTGTATTAGGGTTAGCGATCTGAATGGTGGATTTTGAGTTATAAAATTTAAATGATACTTGGGATGATGTTTTTTTACAAGTGTCATTTATAATTTTGAAAACCTAAAACAACGAGAGAAATAATAAGATGGTAGAAAGAGTATTTTATTGTTTTTTAACATCTTAAAATTAGAAGCCCTAGATGTATACCTTCTCATCAAAATGTGGGGAAATTGAAATTGTTTTTTTTTTTTAAATTTGTTTATAGAAATTAAAATTTTCTATATATTTAACTAGCACAACTATATTAGTAAAAGTGCTTGATATACTATATATGAAGTGGATCTGGTGATCCATTTCATGATAACATCATGAGTATATAACATAATTCCATATTTCCATATTTCCATAATAAATAATATTTTGTTTACTATCCATTTTATATATTTTCTTGATATCATATGAAATACAATATATGTGGGGAATGATAAGTCATGTCCTTGGCAAAGGTCATAACTTATGATAGACTTATCATTTACATTATAATGCATATTTATGTAATAACAAACCTATAACATATTATTACATGATAAGAATTGTAATATACTTTAGGTATATTATAAGTCTTCCCCCCCTTAAAAATGTTTGTCCTCAAAGCATAAGGAATGATAAACTTTTTTGGTAGAATGCCATTCTTTTATAATTGTTATCGATTAGAGAAAGTTGAAGACACGAGGCGATATGACAATCTAAGTCTCGAACAATATTGGTGCATCGAAAAAGAATCAATCCATCCAAGTTGGATTTTTTTAGGAACTCTCTGATGATAAGATTTTGGATATGTTCTTCTTTGTTGACTTCAGGGCACATATATCTTTGGATGCCTAGGAATTGTATCCTTCTTAATGTCTGGTTTGGTCTTGTCATGATTTACTTGAGTCATCATCATGATGATATCTGATTTTTTTGTATTTATTGGTACGCCAACATCCTTCGACTGACCTATGACTTTATTAATGGTGATCAACAGTATGTCAACTTCAACTAAATTTGTGGATGTTGTTTTACCATATAATTGTTTCTTGAGATTGATTTCTAGAAACACATTCATTGATACAACTTCATTGTTAAGAACATTATTTTTTTGCATGTCGATCAAGACAGTGCTAGTGCCTTTATCCATGATTTGAGTTTCTTGATGTGCCTTCCTCTTATTCTTTAATTTCTTCATATCTACAAGTAGACTTTTATTATGATTTCTCAAATGTGAAATTTATTCATCTTTGGACAATAGTTCTTTATTAATATTTTCATACTCTTTTTTATGAGTGCTTTTTATATTACTAATTTGTTGTTGTGACTCTTTAATTTGTTATTGCAATTTATGAATTTTTGTTTCTTGCTTCTCCAATTCAATTTGATTTTGCATAATTTCTTCCTTTTTGCTAATAAGAATTTATTCAAAATTTTAAACTTTTCCATTAATTTTGTGTAATTTTGTTGTTCATTCTAATTTAAATTCAATGATAGAGCATGGTGCTTTAAGTTAATGTCTCACAACATTATCTTATTATACCTGCCGATAGGCATGGTATATAGTGTTGAGTTAGGTTTGACTTTCTATTAGTTCATGGTTGACCATAAAATATACACCCCTTTATCTAAAGTTTTAAAAAATAATGATTAATTTTAAATTTTAAATCTCATTTATCTCATATCTTATTGGCTAAAAACTTTGAAGTCTTATTGTTGCCTTCACTTCCCACAATGTTATTGTAATAAATATTTATGTCATCTAGTCATTTCATTTCATGCCTACTCCTTCTCTCCCTATCTCCTTAAACAATACTTTCATTATTATATTCGGCAGGTATATGCTACCTAGTAGCCTTGTTTGTAAGGTGCTTGAATTTTATGTACTTTTTATCAACATACATGGTAAAAGTACCAATAAATTTCAACCAAGGGTTCCCTAGGACTACATCAACTTCCTTGATTTGTAACACAAAAA
>ML787975.1:544820-567275 GCA_009831015.1 Picea engelmannii
CAAACACTGGCTCGTTCACTAAGTATCTTAGTGCAAAATGGTTTGTATACATCTTGAAATGAGAATCCAACAAATAGTGTCTAAACTTTTGTAGCTCATATGTTGTAATATAGGGAAAAGTAGGGGAGTGTTACCAATAGTTCAATACATAAGAAAGCATAGAATCACATATACTTACATATAGACAAAGACATACACAAAGTAGTGGAAGCCCAAAGAACAACCTTTATTAGATAGATGATTCAATACAACACAATGGATCTCTCTTCTCTGATACATACTTGTCTATTTATACCTACATATTCAGTTACTAGGAAGTTGTAACTGTTAACATTAGAAGTCACACCTAGACTCCTATAATTGTAAACCTAATACCCATCGGAAATTTGTAGTTTTGTAAAGATAAGGTTTTTTGTTCAAGTGTAACGAATGGATGAGATACCCAGTTTAAAATATCAACATAAAAGTTCCACAAAACATACTCCAGCAAGCAAGGCTTGAACAATCTCAGACCAGTATTTAGAACATAAATGGAAAGATGGAAGATAGAGCAGAAAGATATGAGGTATATGGACCAAGTTACGTCAGGTATTTCTGAGACATATATAGTAGAATTCTTATCAAGAAGGAACCTCCTAATCAATAAGAAAGTGTGCTTTGACAACACTTGCACCAATAAATAAACAGTAAATCATTCACTGCATTCATGAACAAGTACTAAAGACAAATCCTTCATCAATAGAAAACATAAAATAAAGACAAAAATATATCCTGTGATAGTATAAAGGGAGTTGATGTTCAATTATCCAAGAGTCTTAAGTCTGTACATACATAATATGGAAACTTACAGTCTGAAACAAAAAAATACGAGTTCTCTCAAAAACCATTCTAACCTTCCTATGGAGCTATATTACACCTTAAATAGCAAAAAGCATCAAAATTCCCTCTAGGACTCACCACCTAACTCCTACATTGGATTCTTCACTTGGGAGAGGCGTGGCAGTAGACAAACAAACCAACATCTAAAAAATTGCTAGATTTCAAGAGGTTGTTGGCAGTAATAAATACAATTGCAGCTAGCTCATTGCATGAAGATTTGATGGAGCTAGTTCTTGGACGCAAGTGTCTCTTCATGTCTAATTGATATTTGAGGAGTTACTCGAACCTCTTATGATAGGTGAGACCATCCTACAGTTCAAATTCCAACTAACTGTCAAGTTCGTAGTGAGTGCGCTACAAATTGTGCTAGTTTTAGCAGTTCCTAGTGCCTTCAACAGGATGTGCTACAAACTTTCCTGTAGATGTCATTTTTCCTTCAAAACATAGAAACCGATGCCAAAAATGTGCAAGAATCCTTAAAACCTTTGTTAATGTCTGCTACAACCTCTAAATCATGAAAGTGACTTGCAAAAATAACATATGGGCATGATTATAGCATCATAAGACAAAAACACTACTTAGAGTTATAAGCCTACATATATAATACACCATAGAAAAAATGATTATATTGATGCAGATATGATGCTTTATCTTTGTCTCCTAGTGACCACCCGAGCCAACATGTCCAGGTTATTTTTTTGCAATCTTTTCCTTCAATTGTTGCACTTCCTCCTTCAACTTCCTGTTTTCAGCTTGATAAACTCTATTTTTCCTGTATACACTCTTCATTTTCCTATGCAGAGGTAAGGATATCTTAACCATGAGATTTTCCTTTGCAATAGTTTTTTCACACATATCAATATTTTTCTTAATCAAAATACTGGCCTGCATATTTTCCTTTTTCAACTGTTCATTCTCAGCCCTTACATCTTCCAACTGCCTCTTGAGCCTTTTGAAAGTGGGATCAATTTCATTAGAAGAAAACTTGTTGACATGCGTAAGTGACACACCGTCAACTGGAAGAATAGATCCGGACTGGGGTTGTCTAATTAACCCAAGCTGTTTGGTGTGATATATTTTGATGGGTTTAATGGCTCCATTAGCCAACTAGGGTCCTAAAACAAAGAAATAAACTACTCTAAAGCTAAAAATATAATACTATATACGTGAATATAACTATTTACAAGTGTTTCAAAAACGTAAATATAAATATGTGATTATGAACAAAGTATTTACAAATTGCAAGTTTCTGATGAATGCCTCGTGAAATCAATGTTTGGTAATTGTTTTTGAAAGTAGATAAAGAAAGCACACATTTCTATATTTTCTATTTTATAATCTAAGATCTAAGAACTTAAAAAGAATGTTAATAAAACATAATTTGAAACAAGGATAGAGTAACGGTCATAGCCAATTTAAACTGTCTTGTCTCACTACTAAAATCGACTAATAACATAAATTAAATGTGAATGAAACTAACCTGAAATTAATCTCATGCAGTGTCTATGTCTCTGTGCAATCCAAACCTCGAGCTACCTTGTCTGTGAGAGAAATCTGGGACAGACTTGTACTAACATCTCTTGAATACACTCAAGGTGTTTATTGATAGCTAGGGTATAAGAACATAGTAACAAAAATGTAGATCCAGTGATCTTGTGATTATGAATGATTACAGTAAAAGAAACGTTAATATGAAACATTCATTGGATACATCAACTAAACATCAATGATAAATCATGATATTAAAGTTGAAATGATGATCACATATATAATATATGAAACATCAAACTATAAACAAAATTTAAAGCACTGAATAAAATGGAACATTCTATGTCATTGAGGCTAAAACTATGCAACATATTAATATTCCAAAATATAAGAGACAAAACATAAATGAAACAACTTCACATTGGTCTAAAGCCAAAATGCAAACAGCTTGTCCATTAAGTTCTGAAGATCATTTGTCCATAATCTGTTCCAAGCAAATATGTCTTTCACTAACAAAGTGAATAGTATTTAAAGTATCATGAGATCCACATACCCATATCTCACATGATAGAGATGGATCTCTCAACATTAAGTAAAATTACAAAAATAGTGGATTTGGAAACCACTTATAACATAGTTGGTTTCATCAAAAGTAGATCAAAGTTTATATAAAACATGAAGAAAAAG
Source organism: Picea engelmannii (assembly GCA_009831015.1). Lineage (NCBI taxonomy): Eukaryota > Viridiplantae > Streptophyta > Pinopsida > Pinales > Pinaceae > Picea > Picea engelmannii. The sequence continues at coordinate 547,875 of ML787975.1, forward strand.
AAACTACTAATCACTTGTGCATAATTGAAAGATATTTATTCCCAGTAATCAGCAGTAGCATCTCCAATTTCCTAAAATAAAACAAAACAATTTTAATAAATCAGAAAAACAATTAATCATAACTAATTACTAATTTTTGTAAAAAGAGACTTGGCTACAGAATCAAAGATTTTGTAGCCAGTCTTAATTTTAGTAAATCAAATCAACCTTCAAATCGATTTATTTTGAATTAGATAACAGAGATAAAAAGAAAAAGAAAATCAAATTGTTTACCATTAAAAGTTAACTAAAGAGGCGTCGGGTAGTTTAGAATTTATTATCGCTTTGACACTGGTTGCATTTTTGATAACTATGTTTCTAGATTTCTTGATGCATTTAGGATTCCTTTCTACATGCACCTTGAGGTCAAGGTTTTCTTGCCTCAAGAAATCATTCTGAGCAGTAAGAGTCTTGATTTGGGCTTGTAGGATAGGAATGCTAGTGTAATAACGCTCAACCCAAATGTAACAGTCATCACAATGGACAGGGGAGGTGGAAGATTGATGAAGGATGTAGTCGACCATGGGCGCATCAGTCTTATATGTTGTTTTCTTCAAATCATGCCTAATACTAGAGAACCCTTATTTGCCTTGAAGGCATGGTGGAAAATTTGTCATGAAGTCATAAGGTTCAGTAGGACCAGTGACTTCCCTCTTGGAACCCTGCAGTTTTGGATCTTCTCGAACTAGAGAATCCTCTATATTTGGATCTGATCCCTCATCGATCTCGATCAGATCGATCAAACTCAGATGAGGATCCTTTATGTTCCTTAGTTGCCTCGAGATTAAGCGATTGATCTTCTTACCCTTGAAATTTGACTCTGTACACTATTGATTTCTTTGTCTACAATGTTTCTTAAAATCAGTATTAACACTAACATCATTCACATGTGCAAGAGGGTTATTTTCCTTTAATCCTTCAATCTCTTGCTCGGGAAAAAATGTAGGTGGGAACTTACACAACATCCTTTCGTCTAGAGGTTTTTTGTCGGTGAACTCTGGTTCACTAATTGAAATATCGACCTGATCTTTAACCATTACCTTGTCTAAGCTAGGGTTTTCTGTTAAACGAGGGTTTACTGTAAGATTGGTCTGAGCGAAACCATTTCTTCTTAAAAATACTTCCCAATTGTCACCTATGGTTGATAAATGATTCATCAACAATATCTTAACCAATCCGTGATGGAACATGCTTGAATCAAAACCTTGTCGTTTATATCTTTTGGACATTTTATAGAGACTTCTCAACAAATAAAATGGCATATCCAAATCGAAACCAATGAAATGCATGAGTAAACGGATATGGTAGAGGAAGATCAATCTGTATCGACCTTCGCATGTCACAAATTACTTGAGAATTAACAACAAACTGTGCCATCTAGGTTTTACTAGGGAGATAGAAATATCTTAGTTGATCTTTCGGGATGTCATAAACAGACTCCACGGGACTCCTTCAATTCGGGCATTTTCGAACCATTTTTCACCCTTTGATGGAAGCTCTATTGCCTTTCTCACAAACTCCTCGGTCAATTCTAACTGTGTGTCCCCAATTTTATCTCTGCAACCATCGAAGGTCTACGGAAAAACTCTATCCACATGAAGATTATAACTCTCAAATTTCTTAAGGAAAACATCCCAGCCATGGATTTTTAAGTCCTCAATCGCATCGTCGTGAGAAAGTAAATATTGTCATCCATTCGACTCCAAGCACACAACAGGCGTCATGACAAATGTAACCAGAATTCAACAGGGGTTACTCTGGATAGTTTTAGGTTCGAATCGTGTGAGCATTAGAAACAATTCTGAATGGAGAGTGAAGTCATAAAAATAACATAACTTGTGTGTTATCATAACTCAAATAGTGGGAGTAAAAACCAGGGGTTTGATTGTAATCTTTACCATCCCTTGTGATGAGAGCCAAATACACAGAGTACCGAAACCCTATGCATGTAATGAAAGGCTCATTAATATGTTAAGCCAACAAGGTGAGGTGAGGACATGAGTACAACATGTGGGTATTCATTTGTATGATTGTTGGTACAACCATTGAATTCGTGAAAAGACTATCAAAAATATCAAAGTCTCTTCACAAATCGAAAACTATCAAACCATTGAAACAATGATCGTATTAGCACAAAAAAAATGGGTCTAACAACCATTTTATAAGATTTGTATTTGTATTTCATATGAATGGTTTGTTGAACCATATACCTAAGGCAAAAAATTATTAAAACAAGAAGCCAAGTTTTATGTTTAATTCATGCTTGCAGTCATGAATTAAAGATAAAACAATCGAAAATCCAAATAGTAAAATTAATGAATTAGGATTTAACCCAATCAGTCATAATAAACTCAGAAAAGTGTTTATAGACGGGTTGATGGAAGATACAGAAAAATGTGAATTCTTTCAATTGTGTACAAAATAAAAAATGATGTATTGTTGCCAACAATGGCGACGCATTGGGCGAAGCAATTATCTCTGCATCACCAAAATTTCATGTTAGGATGAATCAGAAAAATGAAGATTTGAGAAACAATTGGCAACAAATCAAGCATTCAGATCAAAACTTAGGAAATAGCATAGTCTAGCATCATATGTGTTTCTGTCAAAAATGTAATATGGTATCAAATCCAGATTATGAATGAAACAATGTTTTAGGCAACCGCCTCTGATATTGTTGACAGGGCCACTGCTGTCAGGAGGCATCTATAGCCTTGGAAGGTATGCCATTTAACCCACTCTAACACCTCTATCATGTCCAAGAGTCATACATCCATGATATAGAACATATTTACTTTTGATCAATTCCAAAAGGACATACCTGATAATTTTCTTAAACCCAACATTGCTTCGCTGCTAGCAGGCCTGTTCAGTACCCCGGTGAAGTTGCCTTGGTATCATGCATGTATTTACCCGCTGCCAGCAGACCTGTTCAGTGTCTCGACGGGTTTGAAAACACTTCCCACACCTTGCGGTGCTTTCAACTCTTTAGATTTAATTTACAAATTTGCAGAAGCTTTATGATATTCAAAAGAGCGGGGTGATACTGAAAATTTCAGATTTTGAAAACAAAATTGGATCTTATATAATTCATCTTCTCATTTAATGATATTTACCATGATCTGAACACTTAGATTTTTGTTAAGAAACCATCTCAAGGACAAGAAGGTATAATTGAGTTGTTTTCTCAAAAAACAGGGACAACGTTAAGAGTTTTATTAATGATAATCTTATCCTCTCGAGATTTTGAAAAGAAACCAACAACACTATTTTGAGCAGGAATTTTCTTCTGTTGATATGAGTTTTAGCATTTACAACACCGGTTCTTTGAAAAGTCATCAGTTGTTTCTCTTGGATAAAAATTTTGATTTTCCTTCCACAAATAAAATGGTGACACAAGTATAATTATTTAGAAACAAATAAAAAACAAGCAAAATGAAAAGAACCAAGATCAAAAACAAATTAATATATGTGTGTGTGTGTGTGTGTGTGTGTGTGCACAAAGAGGTGGATCTAGAATCATTAGGTGAAATACCTTTTGAGAGCTTGGCCATTCACTGGGAAAGTGTCTGGTTGTCCCTCCAAATTTTGTAGGCAGAAAGAGTTGGGACCTAATTTTTCAGAAATTACAAATGATCCCAACCATAGATTATGGAACTTGGTGTGTTCCAATTTCCCTCGTGAGCTTTGTCTCACTTGAGAACCAAATCTCCGACATCAAAATTCCTATCTGAAGAAGAATTTGAATCAAACCATATTTTTACAATTTATTGATGTTGATCCAACTTTTGTTTTTCTTGTGACCTTACTTCCTCCAATTTTAACAAGGCATTAATTCAACTTTCTAGGGGAGGGCACTCCTCTTCTTGAACTTTCTGTGATAATTGCAGAGAAGGAAGTAGAACATGTGGAGGGAGAATTGCTTCTCTTTCGTAGACGAGAAAGAAAGGGGAATTACCAACAGAGGCTTTCAGTGTCACCCTATCAGCCCAAAGTGCATTATACAGTGCATTGTGCCAGTTCTTATGATTCTCTGAAACTGTCCTCTTAATGATCTTGATTAAATTTTTGTTTGTTGATTTTACTAAACCATTTCTTTGAGGGTAGTAGCTGGCATAATATTTCAGTTTAATCCTTTTTTTCAAGGCAAAGACATTCACATCAAGGGATGAAAAGTAAGAGGTGTTATCAAAGACCAAACATTCACCACTTTCAAAGGTGCAGCTTCAGACCATATGGTAAAATAATCCGTTGTTGTAATCATATACTTGTGTTGTTGTGAAGAAGAAGGGTTAATTGGTCCTATGATGTCAATACCCCATTGCTAAAAAGGGGAATCTACAGTGACAGGCTGCAAAGGAAATGTTGTCTTTTTCACCCGCCCTGTAGCCTTCTGGTAGATTATGAATTTATGACACAAAGCATGGGCATATTTAAAAAAAGTGGGCCAATAGTACCCAGCTCTTAACACTTCATGAGCAGTGGTGTCTCCATCGAAGTGACCACCGGATTCACCTACATGAATTTCAAATAACACTTTCTCTGCTTCTTCCTTTTCTAAACAACGCATAATAACACCATCAAAGTTCTTTCGAAATAATACATCATTAATTAATTGGAAAGATGCAGATTTTAACATGAGTGCTCTTCTGTTTTTAGGATCAAGATAACTTGGAGCAGATCCATGTGTCAAATAAAATTTAATGTTCTCATACCAAGAATTGGCATCAACTTGTGCACAATTGATTTGTTTTTCGTTATGCCGATTTACAGTTAAGGTGTTGATTTGACTTTCCTATTATTTAACTGAATCAACCACTAATTTACACAGGCCTTGACCTCTAACAATCTGTGCAGGGGTTATTTCGAGGCCATATTCCTGTAATGACGTCATCCAATTTTCCCTTTTCTCACCCAGTTCTTTTTGTACTAACAGGTTTCTTATAGTTGGGTAAGGAACAATAACCTTGGTTCTAGATTTCAGCAGGTATGACCAGAAGTGTTTCACTGCTTTAAAAACAACATATGCATGTTGATCGACTGTTGGGTAGTTAAGCTCTACTCCTTTGGAGGCTGAGCTCATGAAGGCAATAGGTATCTCATTGCTTTCAACGTTTTTCTGCGTTAACACAACAACATAAGATCGATCAGACGCAAAAGTGTAAAGAGTGAAATCCTGAGAAAAATCGGGACTCATCAAGGAAGGAGCTTCTACTATTGCTTTTCTAATGGAGTCAAAAGCTTGAATTTCTTGATGTCCCCAATGGTACAAAACATCCTTTTTAATTAAGTTCTGCAATGGTCTTACCATTTCCGAGAAACTTGGGACAAATCATCTGATGAAATTAATCTTGCCCAGAAAGGACTACATGGATTTTTTGGAAGAGGGAGGGGAGAGCTTAGCAATAGCTTGGGTTCTTTTAGGGTCGATAATCATTCCGTCTTCAGACACTATAAAGCCAAGCAATTTTCCTTGTTATACTATAAAGACTAATTTCTTTGGCTTGAGAGATATACTGAACTTGTAGCATCGTTCCAGGACAACCCTGAGGTGAGACAAGTGATCTTTCTTGTTTTTAGAGAAGACAGTAACGTCATCAAGATAGACCACGAATGATTGGTTTATGAGGCCATAGAAATTAATGTCCATTGCTCTCTGGAAAATGGCACTGATGTTTATAAGTCCAAAAGGCATCTTCCTGTAGGCATAAGTGCCCCATGGGGTACGAAAAGTGGTTTTAAGTTGGTCTGAGGGAGACATGAGGACCTGGTTGTATCTCGAAAACCCATGTAGCAAAGATAGTCTTTCAGAACCAGATACCTATTGTATAATTTGTCTCATTGGAGGAACAGGGTAGTTGTCTTTGTCAGATGTATAGTTTAGGTTCCGAAAATCGACACAAAGTCGAATTTCACCACTTTTTCTTTCTTACAGGGACTAGATTAGACACCCATTGTGTGTTCCTTATCGGGAAAATTATCTTTGCAGATAGTAATTTATTCAGTTCTTTTTTAATAGTGGGTTCCAATTTAGGGTGCATCTTCCTCAATTTCTGTTGAAAAGGCTTAGTCTGGGGTTTCATGGGGATGATATGTTGTATGATGTTGGGGTTGAATGTTTTCAAATCATCATACATCCAGGAAAAAATGTCTTTAAATTATTTAAACAATTTTATGGAAGTGGATCATTCTTTCTCAGAGCAACCTGTTCCCAGATTAATATTTTGAGGATTTTCCTTTGTCCCTAAATTAACCGACTCATAAATCAAAGAAGAACTGTTTATTTTACAATTAACTGTCCCTCTAAATTTATCATGCAAGTCATAAATATTCTCTAGTCTTACAACAAATTTGGGGATAAAGTTTACTAGATCGGATGTCGATTCAGGAGATCTAAGATCTGATATTACCACGAAGTTTCAAAGGTTCTCATCATGAGTGCCTTCATCAATGACTGCACATTGGAAGGTGTCTTCCATGTGCAGGAAGTTGATGATCTGTTGGTCATCGTCGAACACTCTCCAATTGGTGATGTTGTCCAGGATCGATGGCTAGAACAACAGTTCAATCGAAAACACATTAGGAAAAAGACCTTCTGCGGGTAATAGTTTAGAAGTGAAATTAGCCAATAAATCAGCCTCCACATTACTTAGTCTAGGAATGAAATTTATGTTAAATGCTGAAAATTTTTGCATTAAACTCCATACCTTAGTTTGGTAGCTTTTTAGATGTGGTGATAAGCAATGTATGGAGTTTCTTACCTACCTAACCACGATTTATGAATCACCAAATACTATCAAATTATGCACGTCCATATCCAAAGCTTTCCTGAGCCCTTATATAAGTGCTTCATACTCAACCGTGTTATTAATGCATTCAAACTCTAACCTGCAAGAAATAAAAGTCTTATTACCTGCAGGGTTGATGAGTAAACAACCTGCACCTGCTCCTTCTTTGGATTTGGATCCATCAAATTAAAATGACCAGATTTGGGTTTCGTCAGCAGTGTTTGGTATACTTGGCAAACTTGATGTCTGAGTATAGGTCATAAATTTTGATTGTTGCTCAGGATCAGTGATAGGAGAAATTTCGGTCATGAAGTTACCAAAGAAGGTATTCATTCCCTGCATTTCAAATGAATTAGCAGATGCAGTGAAAGGTTTGTTTGCATCATTTAGATCCGTCACGGTGTGCTTCCGATAATGTTCTCTGTTTATCTTGATCTTGTTGAGCTGTCCATTTTCAGGCAGCCACAAATGAGACCAATCTGTGGCAAAGTAACCATCCAGTTGTTCGGACCAGTCCCTGCTAAAAAAAAACCATAAACTTCAGGGATATCCACAATGATAATGCCAATTATCTGGTGAACCTTAGTATTGGATGATAATCTAACCAGAACATTCTTAAGTTCACCAATTACTTTAACGTTTGTTTGATCAAGATAAATTATTTTGAGATCAGAATGTTTAACTTCTGCATTAATTTTTCAACAAATAGATAGAGGCATCACGTTTGACGATGCACCAGAATCGACCATACAATTATGTACATTCCTATTGAAAATTTCAAAGGTTAACAAAAAAGGTGGGACATTTTTCCGGGTGTTTATAGCAGGATTCTGTTGATTTTTAGTTGTTGTCCCTAAAAGAGTTTTACCTACATTTGCTACAGTTTTTTCAGCTAAATCTCTTTTATCTAGAGGTTCAGATGTCGTTTTAGTTGGGATCTTTTTGGCTACGTTTGAACCAATTTCTGCAGCTTTCTTGCTGCTAGGATCGTTGTTTTTACTGTTTTCAGCAATACTTTGAAGCATTTTCTGCAAAATAAGGGGGAATTTCAGCAACCCAAAAATAGAAATATTGGCCCTCAGTTTTTTCAAATCTTCAATTAAATCGTACTCTAAAACAGGGGTTGCTAAACTATGTTTAATTTCATCTTGCTTTGAATGTTTTGGAAACACATTATTACTCACTTCAGAAGAGGGTTTGTTTTGTGTTTTTTTTCTTGTGTTGTAGGGGTGAACAATCTCAAAATTTGCTTGGAAGATACTGTTTGAGAAGTGACCGAAAATGTTGGGAGATGATTCCTCCTCTTCTGGTACTTCTTCCTCAACTATGTCTTCAGAACTTTCAGGAGGGACAGAAGAAGAATTATCATGTGCTTCTAAGATGGTTTGCAAAGCGTATTGCAAGCTTTCAAAATTTAGACCTTCAGTGGCCAGATTTGGCCAGTTGGGAGGAAAAGGTTTTCTGAAAAGAGGTTTAAAACTTCCTTTTCTTGTGGATGCCTCCTCGGCTGATCTCTTCAAGTCAACGACCTGGTTGGACAGTTTTTGGAAAGCTTTATGCAAGCTTTCTAAGTCTAAAATTTATGGTTGATTTTTAGCTTCAGGAGGCCTAGCAAGGATTTCTATTTTGTTTTTAGAGGATGAAGTTGTTTCAACTTCACTATTGAGATTGTCTTTTAAGCTTAATATATCTTTTTCAATTTGGCTTGCCTCCTCAAAGGATTCTAATAGTGTGTTCTTTTTAAACCTTTTGACCCAAATTGCTATGTTATTATGCAGATCCTTGGTGTAATATGCGACAATTAGGATTTCAGTGGGCATTGAATCTATGGGGATTTTATTCTTTAACGTAAGGAATATTTGGTTAAAATCTTTTACTTTTTCCTTAGGATTCATTTTTAAGCTAGAGAGTTCCATAACCAAGACTTCCAGAGATTTATCATCTCCGAATTTTTCCAAGAAACAAGTTTCAAACTTGTCCCAAGAGACAATGGTCTGGGGATGTTGACCGAAATGCCAAGTGGAGACATTTCCCTCAAAAGTATAAGGGAATAATATGAATACTACATCCTCGTGTTCAACACTTTGGAGTCTAATGGCCAACATAAATTTTTTGATGTGATCTTCAGCGGATTGTTTGGAATCCGGATCAAATTTTGGTAACCATTTCTCTGCATGTTTTGGTAATGGGTGTTGAGGTCCGGGTACAACCACGACATATTGATCAAGCCAAGGTCTGGCGGGATTGTTTTGGTTTTCCACGGGAGTTGGTGGTGTCGAAGGTTATGATGGTCTTTATGATGAACTTCCTTTGTTTGAAGACTCTCCTCCTGAAGAGGATGGAGATGAATCAGGTGGGGAAGGTGAAATACCGGATCCCCCTAGCTCCAAGGATAGGCGTTTTGGTAGGATTGGTAATATGTTCACCTAACAGGTTTTGGAGCAGACCAGTGCCTTCCAGTTGTTATCGGATATCCGAGAAGTAAAGGGGTTGATTAAGTGGCCTACCAGGTTGTCTGATACGGGCTAAGGCACTATGTGTTTTTATGAGTGACTGACGAACAATTTATTGGACATCGGCCCCTTGAGGAACTGGAGTCACTGGTTCAATGAGAATCTCAAGGTTATCGTTTGAGGTGGTTGTTGTTTCAAATGTAACATTGTTGTCTGAGCAACTACGTGATACGATAGGGGAGTGAGTGTGGGGGGGAGGATTCTTGCGACTTCCACGTGCCATCAATAAAATTCAGGCCCTCCTTCTAGCGCCATTTGATGACAGGCATAAGTGACACACCATCAACTGGAGGAATAGATCCGGACCGGGGTTGTCTAATTAACCCAAGCCATTTGGTGTGATCTATTCTGACGGGTTTAATGGTTCCGTTAGCCAACTAGGGTCCTAAAACAAAGAAATAAGCTACTCTAAAGCTAAAACTATAATACTATATATGTGAATCTAACTATTTACAAGTGTTTCAAAAACATAAATATAAATATGCGATTATGAACAGAGTATTTACAAATTGCAAGTTCCTGATGAAAGCCTTGCGAAATCAATGTTTGGTAATTGTTTTCGAAATTAGATAAAGAAAGCACATATTTCTATATTTTTTGTTTTATAATCTAAGATCTAAGAACTTAAAAAGAATGCTAATAAAACATAATCTGAAACAAGGATAGAGTAATGGTCACAACCAATTTAAATTGTCTTGTCTCACTAATAAAATAGACTAACAACAGAAATTAAATGCGAATGAAACTAATCTGAAATTAATCTCATCCAGTGTCTACGTCTTTGTGTGATCCAAACCTCCAGCTACCTTGTCTGTGAGAGAAATCTGCAACAGACTTGTACTAACATCTCTTGAATTCACTCAAGGTGTTTATTGATAGCTAGGGTATAAGAACAGAGTAACAAAAATGTAGATCCAATGATCTTGTGATTATGAATTATTATAGTTAAAGAAACTTTAATATGAAACATTCATTGGATACATCAACTAAACATCAAGGATAAATCATTATATTAAAGTTGAAATGATGATCACATATATAATATATGAAACAATGAACTATAGACAAAATTTAAATCACTGAATAAAATGGAACATTATATGTCATTGAGACTAAAGCTATGCAACATATTAATATTCCAAAATATAAGAGACAAAACATAAATGAAACAACTTCACATTGGTCTAAAGCCGAAATGCAAACAACTTGTCCATTAAGTTCTGGAGATCATTTGTCCATAATCTGTTCCAAGCAAAGATGTCTTTCACTAACAAAGTGAATAGTATTTAAAGTATCATGAGATCCACATACTCATATCTCACAGGATAGAGATGGATCTCTCAACATTAAGTAAAATTACAAAAATAGTGGATTTGGAAACCACTTATAATAGAGTTGGTTTCATAAAAAATAGATCAAAGTTTCTATAAAACATGAAGAAAAAGAAACTACTAATCACTTGCGTAAAATTGAAAGATATTTCTTCCCAGTAATCAACAGCAACATCTCCGATTTCCTAAAGAAAAAAAAAACAATTTTAATAAATCAGAAAAACAATTAATCATAATTAATTACTAATTTAAAAAAAAAGAGACTTGGCTATGCCAGTCTTAATTTTAGTAAATCAAATCAACCTTCAAATCGATTTATTTTGAATCAAAAAATAGAGATAAAACGAAAAATAAAATCAAATTGTTTACCATTAAAAGTTAACTAAAGAGGGGTCGGGTAGTTCAAAATTTATTTTCGCCTTGACACTGGTTGCATTTTTGATAACTATGTTTCTGGATTTCTTGATGCGTTTAGGATTCCTTTCTGCATGCACCTTGAGGTCAAGGTTTTCTTGCCTCAAGAAATCATTCTAAGAAGTAAGAGTCTTGATTCGGGCTTGTAGGATAGGAATGTCAGTGTAATAGCGCTCAACCCAAATGTAACAGTCATCACAGTGGACAGGGGAGGTGGAGGATTGATGAAGGACGTAGTTGACCACGTGTGCATTAGTCTTATATGTTGTTTGCTTCAAATCATGCCTAATACCGAAGAACCCTTCTTTGCCTCTAAGGCATGGTGGCAAATTTGTCACGAAGTCATAAGGTTCAGTAGGACCGATAACTTCTCTCTTGGAACCCTATAGTTCTGGATCTTCTCGAACTAGAAAATCCTTTATCTCTAGATCCGAGCTCTCATCGATCTCAATCAGATCGATCGAGCTTAGATGAGGATTCTTTATGTTCCTTAGTTTCCTCGAGATTAAGCGACCGATCTTCTTACCCTTGAAATTTGACTCGGTGCACTGTTGATTCCTTTCTTTACAACATTTCTTAAAATTAGTATTAACACCAACGTCATTCACATGTGCAAGAGGGTTATTTTCCTTTAATCCTTCAGTCTCTTGCTCAGGAAAAAAGGCAGGTGGGAACTTACACAACGTCCCTTCGTCTAGAGGTTTTTTGTCGGTGAACTCTAGTTCACTAATTGAAATATCGACCCGATCATTAACCACTGGCTTGTCTAAGCTAGGGTTTTCTGTTAAACGAGGGTTTACTGTAAGATCGGTCTGAGTGAAACAATTTCTTATTAAACAGACTTCCCAACTGACACCTATGGTTGATAAATGATGCATCAACAATATCTTAACCAATCCATGATGGAACGTGATTGAATCAACACCTTGTCATTTATATCTTTTGGACATTTTATAGAGACTTCTCAACAAATAAAATGGCATATCCAAATCGAAACCAATGAAATGCATGAGTAAACAGATATGGTAGAGGAAGATCAATCTGTATCGACCTTCGCATGTCACAAATTGTTTGAGAATTAACAACAAACTGTGCCATCTAGGTTTTACCAGGGAGATATAAATACCTTTTACACAACAATTGATCTTTCGGGATGTCATAAACATACTTGAAGGGACTCCTTCAATTTGGATGTTTTTGAACCATTTTTCACCCTTTGACGGAAGCCCTATTTTCTTGCTCACAAACTCCTTGGTCAATTCTAACTGTGTGTCCCCAATTTTAGCTCTGCAACCATTGAAGGTTTGCACGAAAACTCTAGCCACATGAAGATTATAACCCTTAAATTTCTTAAGGAAAACATCCCAGCCATGGATTTTAAGTCCTCAATCGCATTGTAGTGAGAAAGTAAAGACTGGAATCCATTCGGCTCCAAGCGCACGACAAGTGCCATGACAAATGTAACCATAATGCAATAGGGGTTACTTTGGATAGTTTTAGGTTCGAATCATGTGAGCAGAAGAAACAATTCCGAATGGAGAGTGGAGTCATAAAAATAACATATCATGTGTGTTATCATAACTCGAATAGTGGGAGTTAAAACCAGGGGTTTGATTGTAATCTTTACCATCCCTTGTGATGAGAGCCAAATACACAGAGTATCGAAACCCTATGCATGTAATGAAAGGCTCATTAATATGTTAAGCCAACAAGGTGAGGTGAGGACGCAAGTACAACATGTGGGTATTCATTTGTATGACTGTTGGTATGACCATTGAATTCGTGACATGACTATCAAAAATATCAAAGGCTCTTCACAAATCGAAAACTATCAAACCATTGAAACAATAATCGTATTAGCACAAAAAAAATGGGTCTAACAACCATTTTATAAGATTTGTATTTGTATTTCATATGAATGGTTTGTTGAACCATATACCTAAGGCAGAAAATTATTAAAACAACAAGCCAAGTTTTATGTTTAATTCATGCTTGCAGTCATGAATTAAAGATAAAATAATCGAAAATCAAAATAGTAAAATTAATGAGGTAGGCTTTAACCCAATCAGTCATAATAAACTCAGAAAAGTGTTTATAGATGGGTTGATGGAAGATACAGAAAAATTAAAATTCTTTCAATCGTGTACAAAATAAAAAACGATGTAATGTTGCCAACAAAACTTGATCTCAATAATTTCTATTGGCTTTTTAAGAGGCTTGGTTTTGACGGTTTTTTGAGTTGGTGCTCTTGATGCACCCTCTTCCATAGAGACATACTTCCTTGCTACTGATCTAGTGAATGCTCTTTTAGGAATAATAGATTCTGCAACAATAGGTGGAGAAAAAACAAGTTTCATCCCCTTCAGATTCCTTAATTTGCTAGAGGATGTCTCCATATGTGAAGACAAAATATTTTCTTCCTCGAGAGGTTGTGAAGGGTCTTCACCTATATTATGAGTTAATTGAGATGACTTATCCTTTTTAACCATATTCCTCCTTTTATTGGACTCTGTGTGGACAATCATTTCAATATAGGTAGGTGTCTTTCTCTTTATTTGTGGTGTGTTAACAACATATGGCTGAAAGCCTGATGAAACTAGAAGACCATCCTAATCATTATTAGTCTTTTTAAGTTCTTCTAACACTAGGATCTTGATCAAAACATAATGGAAGACGTCGGTATCCACCTGCTTGGACTTGGATTGAAATTCTCTGACATCTTCCCAAGGCTTCTAAGTAGATAGAAGGGTAGATTCAAGGGCTCTTTTCCAATAAAATGCATCAATAATCTCATATGGTATTGATAGACCATATTAAACCTACTTTCAAAAGTAAAATACCTCTGAATGAATTTGAGCATATTATCAAAATACTCCAACATATGATTTTTAGGCACTCCCTTGGATAGGTTATCTTCTTGATATTCAAGTTTTAAGAAATCCTTAGAAAATTCAGACTTCAGAGACATGGCCTTGAACCATCTTTCTCCCTGAATTGGTATCTCTGTAGCTGTAAAAATAGAATACTCTGTAACCTCAAACTCCAGTGTACCAAATTTGGTATTTACCCCATTGAAATTCAATCCAAACTACTTGGAAACCTCAAGGTGTCCTCTCTACATCTTCTCACAAAAAGCTAGGCATCTTACTTTCTGAAATGCCACTCTAAAAAATGGATCTGAATTGAATAATTGCGGGTCATAGGGATCAACCCTGAAAATCTATCCTCCTTTATGAATCTTCTGCCCTTACTGAGTGTTCATGACAGCTAAGTCAACCCCCCCCTCCTCTGATCACAATTTCTACCAGAGTATATGATGGAAACTGGTGAATTTAGAGTTTTACTGCTTGATTTTGCAAAGATTAGGGTTTGCTGGAAAAGGATTTTATGCTAAAGAAACATTGCATAAACTGAAATAAGACTAAATCTATGACATTGGAGGAAAATATGACAACCCAAAACTGGATGAAACCTCAAATAGACCAAATTTCAGAGCAACTGAGTAAAACAAGGAGCTTGTAGCACGATTTCTTAGTTCACATAGCGTTGATTAAGTTTGCAGCAACAAATTTTAGATTAGGGTTTTCATAAGAAGGCTTTGCAATTTCAAAGGTATGGAGAGGAATATGATCTTGAGTGAAATAATATTTTTTCAAACTTGAGTGAAAATGAGGTCATCTAGGGTTTTATCAACTGAGAAAAACATGGGATTCGTAACGCATCCAGTTTGCAGTGCAAATAATTCGTAGCAATAAGTGCAGTTTGCAACGAATAGAAAGTTTGCAACAACTAGGGTTTGATGATAATAATTTTGCAGGTAGTGGAATTTGAACATCAAGCAAAGTACCTGGTATATAAAGCTCGCTCCTTGTTGCATAAAAACAAACTTTCCTTTAAGCTTTTAATCCACCATCAACCGCTATAGGAGAGTTTGCAGTGCACTTACAGTTCACAACGAGTTGAACTAGTCTGCAACACACTCTTTTCCAATGGAAATGAAGATAAAAAATGATAAATCCTCCTTTTGAAACTAACACTTTGGAGATGGTTGATGAGGAGATGGTACTGAAAACTAGAATCCATCATTAGACACATTTGCAAAATCATAATCATGAAATATTTAACGCATGATCTATTTTTGAATTGCTGAGAACTTTTAGGATAGTTTGCAGCACATGTGATTTGACAACTGACAAGACACTTAAATAGTTGGGTAGATCTTTAAGACCTCTTGTACACTTGTTTTGGACATAACATTTGATGGTGACCCTTAAACTATGTAGATATGACCAAAACTTTCCCTCTTTTCCTAATCATGACAACCACCATCATGACACCAAGACTTTCATAAATGGACTCTGATTAACTTTCTAGACTTAAGAGAAAATCAAAACATGATTTATTTGACATGAAACATGACTCAAAACCTTTGAGAACATGACCCTATGACTCAAAACTACAATCTTAAACAAATGACTTATACAAGGAGTGACCACATGATTGACAAAGACTAATGGTCTCCTTTTGAGACTAAACTAACAAATTTGAAAAAATTGAAAAACCTTGACTCCTGCACATCCTATGTGTTAATAGTAATTACTTAATCGTTTGGGTCGATCGCTTGATAGAAATATCGACTGAATTATACTTTTGAGTTCGACATTCAACCGACTAACTATTAGTCGACTTCCGGGTCTAGTCGATAGAGTCCACTAGCCCCTACAACATCTCCCCCCACCTCAATTCCTTGCTCGTCCCGAGCAAGAGGGGAGTAAAATATACTTTTCTTTTACATTGATTGTTTACAAATAGAAATGATAGAAAGAGAGAAAGAAGAGGAATTATAGATAAAAATTTATGGTGCTTGATAGGATTATGGAGCCATATTCGTTTGTCCTGCTACGTTGATATCTTTGTCGCTAGTCGAGTCGAATGCATCCTTTGTTCTGATTTCTGTACTAGATTCAAAGGAATTATGTAGGATATTGGGAGTTGAATGTTGTAGATGTTGGGTGAAGTCATGTCGTGCATTGATCGACTGGTGTGCTTCCAGGTCTAGTGTCTTGATATTTCCAAGAAAGTTGAATTTTTCTACTATGTCTGCTTGTTGTACTGCGACCTATTCTGGGTCAATATGTTGTTCCATCTCTTGAATATTTTCTCTAAGCTATGTGAGGCGAATCACTCCGCTGTCGGTTTCCAACCATACTTTGTGCCCTTCCTTCTACCATTCTTGTTCTTGTCATGAGAGTTGTGACTCTATTGCTTTTTCTTTTTCTAACTAACTTGTGAGGGTCTCTTTGATCTTGATTTCGATCTTCATATTTCTGTTCTTTTCTATGTTGTCGACCACAACTCTTTGTATTTGTTCTTTCGTAGTGTAGTTCTTTTATGATGTTGACAACTTCCTACTTGCAAATGCAATTGATTCATTTAAGTCTCCTTCTCCAGGTTGGGATAATATTGCGCCCAAAGCTATGGATGATGCATCCACATGAACATGAAATTCCTTCTTCCAATATGGGAATATCAAAATTGGTGCATTCACTAACTTCTGCTTTAATGTGTCCAAACCTTTCTGGCAGTCCTCATTCCATTGGAATTTAGCTTCTTTATTCAACAACTTCTCCATGGGTGTTGTAATATGTGCATATCCCTTAATGAACTTCCTATAATATCCTATATGACCCAGGGTTGCTCTTAACTGTCTCACTGATGTAGGTGGTCGTAAGTCCAAAATTACTACAATATCGCCAGGATCGACTAGTAAGCCTTTCTTACATACCACATGCCCTGATAAAATTCCAAAAGGTGCACACAAGATACATTTCTTCAAGTTCAATGAAATCTGACATTGTCTACACCTATCCAACATTAATCTTAGTACTTCTATGTGATTCTTCGAGAGACTAAACACAGTCCAATCATCTAGATAAACTTCAAGGAATTTATGAATAAATTCTTTAAAGGTTGTGACAACTACTCTTGAGAAAATTGCAGATGCATTCTTCATCCCAAAAGGAATAAATGTGTACTGGTAGCTTCCCCCCTCTGTTGCAAAAGTGGTCTTATATTTGTCTTCCTGTGCAATCTTTATCTGGTGATATCTTGAGAATTCATCTGTGAAAGAGTAGGCCTCCTTCCCCCTACATTATCTAGCACTTCATTTGTAAAAGGTGTCAGAAATGGATCATGCAGACATGCATCATTTAGATTTCTTAGGTCTACACAAATTTTGATTCCCCCTTTTTTCTTATCTTATACTACCATTGGACTTATCCATTCTGATTCCACTACTGGTTCAATAATCCATGCTTCTAAAATTATGTCTATCTCTTCCTTTTCCTTCTATTTATACTTTAGATTCAGTATATAGGGTCTCTATCTTACTGGAGTAACATCTAATTTCAAAGGGATCTTCATTTATCCTAACTCACCAACTATCCCTTTCATTTTTGAAAATGTGGTTGGGAATAGATCCTAATACTCGTGCAGTAAGTCTGCAATTTTCTCCACATTTTCGTAATTCCAGTAGTCTCCTATCTATGCAAACTTTGGTGTCTCTTTTTTCCCAATATTTACCTTACGCATCCTTAGTAGTTGTGCATATGCAACAGATCCAAGATTTTGACCTTCTACTACACGTTCCCCCTCAGATTCAGGTATTTGTATATTTCTTGGATCCTCCTCGTCCTGATCTTCTTGAGCCACATTATAACATTCTAGTATTTCATGGACTGTCATAGAAGTTCTATGCACATGCCACACATGCACTACATCTATCAACCCTTCTTTTGAAAAAATATTGTTTCAAATGGCCTGCAAAGCTACATCTATCAATGGAGATTCACGTTAAAAATTAAATGTTACCTCAAACCTTTGAGTTAGTTCGTCCCAGTTCGTCATTTATCTACGCATTTCTAGTTCCAAGTACCAGTTCTTGGGGATTGTATCCAATGTATGTATGAACTTGTGCTTCCATTCCTTCTTCGATATCAAACTTCATATCTTTCTACACTGCACAATATGATCTGCTGGGTCACTTACTCCTATATATTTTTGCATAGTATACTCAACCTTGGTACTGAATCTAACTTGTATTAATATTTTACACTGCGACTAGTCTTCTATTCCTTCTTTATGTAAATCCCACCATCTGGTTGGAGTGGCATTCAAGACAACATCTAATGCCAACAATATTTGTTTTTCAGGTATATGCAACTTAAATTCCTTTACAAAATAACTTATATCAGTCAAACCATCATACTTGGGTGGGTCACATAACTCCATTCCAATCCAATGCAATGATCGAGTAATGCGAGCACACTATCTAGTTGATACTTCATGCATTATTTTCTTCGAATGTTTCAGACCTTCCTCTAAGTTTGACACATATGAGCTAATGCTTCTCGAACTTAGGGTGCCATTTGTAGTTGAACTAACATAGTCATCCATTCGCACAATCATATTATATAGGTTATGAATTTCATTCCCTTTAGCTGGTTCAATATACCTCTTTCCTTCTTTCAGATCCAACAATGCAGTAACCTTCAAGTCCCTTACTTCAAATACCATTTCCCTTCTCTTCAGATTAATAATTGCATGATTTTCAAAGACCCATTCAAGTCCCATTAGCGCTGGGTATGGTTGACTATCATTCACAATCTCAATGACTTTGAAATATGCTACACTGCGCACCCCATCTATGTTCATAGATACCCCTAACAATCGACCAATTGATACTATTTTGTGTTGGTTCACCAATCTTAACTATACAGGAGACCAAATCAAATTCAGCTTCCCCATCATTTCCCATGTTTGCTTCGGAAAAACATTTACATCAGAACCCAAGTCTAAAATGACCTAGTCCATGTCATAATCCCCAATCTGCACACTTAATTTGAACTTGCCGCTCGTCTTATTTTTGCATAGTACTTGATTCACTAACCTTTGTGTGGTAGAAATTTATCTTTCTTGCACGCAATGATAAATCATTTTGTGTAATGCATTCAATGCAGTTTCATCTTTCATCAATGCTAAATAAATTCTCAAATATTCTTTCAAAGGATTTTCCTTTTCAATGGGCCTTTCGGGGTAGTACGATCATAGATCAAAGGCATGTCAACCATAGGGGTTGCATATGATGTTGATGCTATCCAATCCAGTGCTAGCATCTCCTTCCTTGTCTAATGATATGTCTTTTTTCCTTGTTGTGGGTCAAATGTCGGCATAGGTCCTGCTGATTTCCTCACCCATTCCTCACTCTACCTCCCTCTGTTTGTCGCGTCAGCGCCTATCCTAGCTCCTCCGCGCGTG
>ML787975.1:573498-590024 GCA_009831015.1 Picea engelmannii
GCCGTCGACGAAACCGGAATGACTGCGTGAAGATTCTATCAAGTTAACTGGGCACAGATTCTGTCAATTACCGATAAATTCATGATGGCTTTGTTGCGGATCCAGCCAACACGGAACCGGTAGCAGGGGCAGCTCTGGCTCCCTAATTTAACGTGACGTTCTCCAGCCAACTTCTTCTCCCGCCGGTTTTACGAACCGCCCGAGGCCATGGTTTGAAAGATCGCACGGCCGCACCCGGATTTCCGTCGATGTGTTGGCTGGAGATGCTTTGACGGAAAGTCAAAAATATACGGCGACGGGACATTTGGACGTGATTGAATCTGGCTTTAAGTTTGTACGTGAACTGCTTTTGATATCGAAACGCGTGAGCACGCGAGAAAGGCTCACGCCCACGTTGAAAGTGTATAGTTAGTTGTCGGCGAGCATTATCCACCGCGTTTACACTGTATACTCTTCGGAATTACGATGCAAGGGTTGGAAATGAAAAATGTACTTTGCTGAAAAGTAGAATATTTGGATTGGATTTATATATAATTAAAATAAGTTAAATTATTAAAAAAAAATATTGTTTAAATATTTGATAATTTTGATTGTTGTATTTTAAATGTTTTACTAAATAATTTTTTTCTGTCATATTTATTTGGCGATAAATTGTTAGATTTGTAGATTTGAGTGATTATTTCCTTATAATCCTAATGCTTTATGGGTTTTTCAGCATGTTGATTCCATTTCTGCATTCATAAATGAATTTTAAATAACAAAGAACAGTGATTTCTTGCAAATTTATGTTGCTGGATTCACGACGTCATTTAGATTTATAAAAATAAGTAAAATCATACCAAAAGAAGAGGGCTTTGTCTAAATATTTAAGAATTTAGATTCTTATAAGACTAAAATAAAATAAGGTTATAGTCTAAATGATTTTATGTTTTGGTCATTTTTTCATTTGATGTTTTTGAGAATTTCTAGAAAAATTGATGAAATTGCATATTTGAATGGTTAAGCCTATATAATTAGAAAGAATCTAGAGAGGAATTGATGAAATTACATATTTGAATGGTTAAGAGATTTTAAATTGATTGAATCCATTTATACATTCCAAAATACAATTTAAACAAAATTTCACACAAATTTAAAAATGTCAAAATTTAGAAAATTTAGACAACATCTTAAAATAAATCAAATCATATCCCCCAAAAAAATTCATCCTCCTTAAATTTTCATTGATTCATATGCTCAATATATTTATGCTATATGAATAACACTACTCACTATTATTGTTTTTTCCTCTATAGAAAATAATAAGGTATCTTAAAATAAATCAAATCATATCCCAAAAAAAAATTCATCTCATTAATTTTTCATTGATTCATATGCTCAATGTGTTTATGCTATATGAATAACACTACTCACTATTATTGTTTTTTACTTTATAGAAAATTTATTGTTTTTTACTCTATAGAAAATAATAAGGTATCTTAAAATAAATCAAATCATATCTCAAAAAAAAATTATCCTCATTAAATTTTCATTGATTCATATGCTCAATGTGTTTATGCTATATGAACAAGGTTACTAGGTAGCATATACCTGTCTAATAGAATAATGAAAGTATTGTTGAAGGAGATAGGAAGAGGAGTAGGCATGAAATGACTAGATGGCAGAAATATTTATTAAATTTACATTGGGGGAAGTGAAGGCAGCAATAAGACTTCAAAGTTTTTGGCCAATAAGATTTTAGATAAATGAGATTTAAAATTTAAAATTAATCATTATTTTTTAAAACTTTAGATAAAGGAGTGTATATTTTATGGTCAACCATAAACTAATAGAAAGTCAAACCTAACTCAACACTATATACCATGCCTATCGAAGGTATAATAACACTACTCACTATTATTGTTTTTTACTTTATAGAAAATAATAAGGTACATTTATAAGTTGGGGAGATTTATTATGTTTATAATGTTAATAGTAAGAATAAGAATATAAATTACTGTTTTTAAAAATTAAATAAAGTTTATAAAAATAATTAAATAATAATAATTATATGATTTTGTATAAATTCATTTTAATTTTTATATGTTAAACATTGATATATTTGTGATTAGATTTTTTTGATAAGTTTGGTTGTTGTTTAATAGATTCGAGTTTTATCTTCCATTCAACTTTAAAGTTCTTAGCATGTTGTTATTCATAATCGTCTTCACTTGTAAGATTATTCATCCTTAAAGTTAACTTATCATGTTGTTAATCCTAATCCTATTTAGCCATAAAAATGTTAATGGTGTTATGTTTGGTGTTTTTTTTAGTTTGTAGTTGTTATTTATATGTATTTCTTTAGTGACATAAGACTTTGCTCTTTCTTTCTATGTTGTTAGGGTTAAATAGGGAGTTGAATCTTTAGTTTCTGATGTGTATCAATGTTATGGAAAACTTGACATCTTGTTAGAGAATTGCAAGCTATCTTGTTAGAGAATTGCAAGTTTTACATTGGTCTTCAATTGTCAAAGGGATTGCCCATCTCATGAGCCATCATTGAGTAGTATGCTTAGTAGACTCTTTGATGGCCGTGACTCCAAACACACCTTTATCGACTTTTATTGTGAAGCATGTGGTGGCACCTATCTTTAATGGACTTCTCTCTTACTCTATAAGAACTCCAATGTTTCGTAGGATCCTCTTTCCTTGCAATAGGCAGTGGAATCTCCTTCCTAGAAAACTAGGTTCTCTTTATTAGATTTGTAGAACTTGAGATGTTGGATGGGAAGTGTCCATGACCTACACATCATGAAGCCTAACAAAAGTGGCTCGATACTTCTTACATGAAGAAGGTTTAAGTACACTCTTTTGTGTGAGAGACAAGACCTTTAAATCACAAAATCTTTATGACAAGAAATGCAAGCTTGTTCATAAATGTCTTGCCCCCTACACTTTATTTCAAAGCTTAGGCAATGAAGTTGATCACCTTGCTCACTTTAATAGTACCAACATAGATCTATCTCAACGTCAGAGCTATTAAGTGCCAAGAGGGATCAAATCCCTTAAGGTGCAAACATTTTTAGAGTGCAAAAATTGATGAAAGGTTTGCACCTAAGGGGATTTGATCCCTCTTAGCGCTTGATAGATCTAGAGTGAATATGGATTTACATTGATATTTATGTTTCACGAATTATGATATATATCATGTTTTTATTTTAATTGTGAGTGGATTACACACACACACACAACTCAATATGACATATATGTTGTAATATAAGGTAACATGGGTAATGTTTTACAACATCTATGTCATATTGAGTTGTAAAACGTCTCTCGAAAAAATCAAGGTGAAAGACTTAGTGAATTCCATGCACCTCAAGAAATTTTCACTTGAGGGGATTGCATGCCCCAACATTGATTAACATAGATCTTGCACCTCTTCCATATCCTAAGTCCCCCTTAATGTAGACTTCATCAAGGTCCTAACCATGTCGTAGATTTCTATGTTCACACCTCTAGGCATCACCTTGATTGTAATCCCATAGCATAGGTCTTGTTTCGAGCTATCTCTACGTCCTCCTTTCGAGTTACTTTTGATACATTTTTATCTAGTTACAAAGAGGAGTCACTCCTGGCAGTCCATAATGAGGCAAACTTTCACTCCTGCTATATGGCTATGGGTCTTGGGTGGTTAACTTAATGTTTCCTTACATCCTAGGAAGATGAGCTCTGAGCCAATCAAAAGTAGTTTTAAGTCTTACTTCATGACCAAATAATAGTTTCAACCCAGATAACATCTGCAAAAAAAACCCAATGTCCCATGTTGTCATCACTAAAATTACAACAAAGGGGTCACGTGATTTCAGTAGCCCCTTACCTTAATCTCATAAATGAGACGAGAAGCTAACCCAAATCACAGTTTGACCTATTATCCAACATGTAATTTTTGTTTAATTATTATTATTCCTTATACAATATATATTTTTTTATAACCTAATTTTAATTATACAATGAATTTAATTTACATTATTTTATTATTAATTTTAATCTTCTTAATATTAAATATTACTATTATTCAAATTTCAATTTTATATTTTATATAATATTTCACTCAAGATTATTATTCTATACAATATTACAAATTATAATTAAAAAAATTGTAACATATTCTTCCACTAGAGCAATAAGTGATTATTATTCTATATAATATTAGAAACTATTATTGCAAATTTTGTAACATATTCTTCAACTATAGCAATAAGTATAATTTCTACTTCTTATAGTCTATAAGTACCATTATTCATTGGGTAAACGAGTAAAGTTTACCACACTTTATTGCATGTTCACTCTTATTTCATGAAACCAATAAATGACATCACTTGAAAGTTCAACTCTCGCTAACTAACAAAACAAAACCACTATTCATATAATCGACCATGGGGTCTATAGAAGATTATCTATGTACCTATGGACTTCTTTTCACCTTTTGTTTACATTTCCTTTCATTCTTATCACTTAAGAATCCCCTATTGCTTTGTCTTTTATGATGTTGCTTTTGTCATGATCCACCATGTGCTTCTCTTGTCACATTGGTATATCTATGCTTGTTGGTCCATAAGGGTTCACCCTCCACATTGTCTCTTTAATGGGATACATCTTGTTGTGTACTAAAGGATGTTATTATGGTGAAGAAAAATGCCAGACTCAAAGTCATACAACTAGTGTTTAACATGGACCTTGTTGTGTACATCTTGTTGTGTACTAAATGATGTTATTATGGTGAAGAAAAATGCCAGACTCAAAGTCATACAACTAGTGTTTAACATGGACCCAATTGTGTACTGAAAGATGTTATTATGGTGAAGAAAAATGCCAGACTCAAAGTCATACAACTAGTGTTTAACATGGACCCTTTTTATTGATTGTGGCCATTATGTATAAGTACAATGAATACATGCACAATCTAAATAAGTATATGCTTCCAAAAACACACTTGAGGGAGTTGAATTGCATAATAAAGAGTTTTGTTGTTTTAGACAACTTGCCATTACAATGACACAACATGCCATTTGGATAGAGTAAATCATAATGAGAATGAAGTAACTTGGTGACCAACTTCAAATTCCATAATCTTACTAGAGCTAAGACCCCACATGGGCAATAAAAAATGATTAAAGTGGAAGAATATCTTCTATAGTTGGTGATATGATAGGCATCCCATCATTATCTCAAGGTCTACGAGGACAGTTTCCATAGTTGAGACATGGTTAAATTGAAGGATATCTTATCCTAACTGGTGAGAGGGATTCCATCACTATTTCAAGTCTACCTAGGCAATTTCCATGGTTGAGTCTCATTAACATATCGAATCAAAAAGATAAGGCTAGATATCCATGATAGGGGTCAACCTTGGCTTAAAATAACACTATCTCATAATTATATGACAAGTCCATGTGATGGAATCATATCGTGATTATGTTCTCAAAATCTTGATGACGTGGATTTTTGTTTTATGTGGAAATATGTCCAAAACTTCCACACAATATCAATTTGTATTTAAAATCTTCCACATACCATGACTATGTTTTTTAATATTTAGAATGTTTTTATTTAATGTTTGGTTAATCACATAATAGATTTGTATATTCATTGTCACCTTTATGCCTCATCCTTAATAGAGTTGCTAAACATGTTATTACATTTGGGGAATTAAATTTTAGTGGAGGAAAATCAACACCTTTATTTAATTAACTAATCAAAATTCATAGTAACAAATATGTATTTTTGCCAATATGCATTCTCAATGTTTATGATCATTTAACAACCTAAGTCAAATAGGAAGTCTGTTAAGTTTTGGCTTATCTAGATTATATAATGTCTAGAGCATAATACAAAGCAACACATGAAAGAGTTTTTATCAAAGCAAGTTTACATAAACACATGAATAAATATTATGGAACATTGACATCGTAGATATTATATCATAGCTATTTCATAGCAAATTGAAGAATTTGGACTTGGATTGTAATGTGATAATAAACTTTAAGACTTTAAACACCATTACAAACATTATGAGAATTTGTTAACAGGTTCAAATGGCTTGTCAAGCAGGTAAAGGATAATGCCTAATGGTAGGTCTCAATAAGATCTATTCTTATTTGGGGTATTGTTTTCGACTAGTATGTAGGCCAGGTTGCTACTAAGAATTAAAAGAAGAAAAAGGGAAAAAACGATGAACTATCTCCCAAAGAATTCTAATTAACTCTAAATCTAATATAAAACAAAAACAAAGTAATATAATCTAACTACTTCTAACTTATCTTGTAGGAACAAAACTAATTAAATGAATACAATTTGGGATGACATTATTGATAACATAAATAGTTCATATCCATCGACAATGTGTTAAAACAATGAAATTGTGGAACTGATCATGAATAGCTGCAGACAAGATATGTAACTTCATCATTGTATTCATTAGAAATCATAGCAACATGAGAATTCCAAACACTGAGCATAGAAATAATTCATATGATAAGTATCAAGAAAACTTAAATGACAAACACATATGTAGAGTAATCCCACACGCATTTGAAAACAACCATAATCTCAAAACTCCTTCTGCTCTTTATATATATAGGAATAATAATATCATTAGTCTACACAACGAGAAAAAGTCTATTACATTCATCGAGTTCTCTTTTATGAGATATGAGAGACTCCTCAGTTCTTGTGACTTTTCATTTTGTTTCCCTTTGTTTTATCATTATACAGTTCAAAATTCTTTTACATTTTCGTAAATGAATATGTAAGTGTTATAAACAGAACTTGAAGAGACTCCTGAGTAGTTATTCTTGCTTTATATGTTGTTCATGAGTGATATTTTTTTTTAAATATCATTAACTCTGCTCATTGGTATCCTCTTAAGTTATTTGAGTTATTATGGGCATTTCAGTGTTAGAATGGTGAATATGATCATCCCATCTTCTTCTTCTCTCTTTTATCTTTCTAGCATGCTCTTGCAGGGATGATTTCGATTCCTTTAGCTCCATTTATGACTACCTGAACATTGCACAACCCATTTTTTAAATCAAATTTGGGCCTCTTCTGTTCTTCAAATTTTCTAGGTATTTTCACACAATCTGTGAATACTACTTATACCATCATGTAATGCTCTCTACTAGCTTTCTAACAAGCTATCATGGGCTTGATTTCATCTTCTGTGGTTGCACATATGTCCATCTAAACATTGCACAACCCATTTCCTTTTAAATTAGTGGCCTTTTGTTCTTTTAATTTTTTGGGATTTTCTTTCATCGGTGTTGGCACCCAAAGTTTTTGGTTCCATTTTTGTGCGCATGCACAAATGAAATTTGTGCACACTCATCCAGTAGTTTTGCGAGCATCTAAGGAGATGTACGAAAGAAGGCCATAGTGTGTGCATTTGACCAGGTTTTGCTAAGAAGTTCGCTAAGTTTAAAGGCGGTCAAGTGCGCGTCGGTCTGAGTTTTTTCAGTTGAGCACGTCGATCTGAGTTTTTTCAGTTGTGTCAGAAATAAAGAAGAATCCCGTTGGAAGTAAGAAAGGAATCACCGAGATATCTCCCGGAATGATTACTGCCAGCCACAAATGAATACGTGGGGCGACTAGAAGATGAGTTGGCCAGGGTAGTTAAGATTTCCATTGATGTAAATAACCTACGTGGAGCCCTGGAAGGTACCAAAAACATGCAAGGTTGTTAGATCAGACCAACAAGTGGAGAAAAACCATGAAGGACAACACTCCCCAACAAAATAAGATATAAAAGAGAGCTCTCAGTTCGAAGAAGAGGCTGGTTGATTTCAAAAGGCATCAATCCGAGAACTCTGAGTAGCTTATAGAAATACTATGTTGTATAGAGAAGACTCATGTGTCTTGTTTATGTATGAATCTTAAAGCTTAGCACAAGGTGCATACTGTTGTATTCCCACTATTGTTATAGTAATGAGATGAAGTCTTATGTTGTGAAACTCAATTATTCAACACCATGTATATCTCTAATACAATGGAATACATTAAGTAATAAAGATATGACAATTTTGTTCTATTCTGTGTTTGTTATGAATGAGTAACACCTATGCGTGTATTATTTTAATTCTTAGTCCTTGCTAGAGTATCAAATATGAGTTACATGGATGGCATTTGTAGTTCTATTAGTTATGTTTGATCCTCCAACCCCGACACAAGACCTTATGGTCTTTGTGATCCTCTCTGCATTTTGGGTGAGACCTTCCTCAGCCTCGACCGAGAATTGATATGTCAGTTCTTATGGGTTTTTGTTGGACATGCTTCAGATGAACTCGGATGAACTCGGGGTCTTAAATCCCCTAGTGTTACAAATGCCAATGTGCATGCACACATGTAATCAAACAACGACACTTCCCAGTGAAGCCCAACAATTGGTCTGGCTTGGATTTCTTCTCCAATGTGTTCTCCTTCTCGATACCTTTCCAACGAGGTGTCATGGGCCTGATTTGGACTCTTGTAGCTCCAGATATGGCCATTTGCATTCGATGCTCAGGAACCCTTGATTTGCTTATGGGGGAATCTAGACCATCGATCTTCAACCTAAAAAATCATTATACCACGTACATGAGGTAATTCAAGACTGAATGGTTTATATAGTTTTTAGCCTCCTTACTTTATTTGTGTAAGGAATTAGAGGAAGCATAGGACATAGGCCTTGTGTAGAAATTTTGGTCGATAACTGTAGTATAGAAAATAAATAAGATAGGAAAATAAATAATAAAAAATTAAATAATAGAAAAAAAATCTTGAAGTCCCACCACCGAGAAATATTAAAATAATCCATCATTATCCATCCCAATGGTTGGAAGGGTGAATTTTGGAAGGGTGAAGTCTAATGAGGTGATTTCGATAGCTCAATCTCGATAGGCTATCGAAGCCCAATGGTCGAGAAGGTCAAACCTGGTAAGTGACAAGGTGCTCGAGATTGAATGGTTTTGGAAAAGTAGGGAGGATGAGGTCCTAAGGTAAATCCCAATAGGAAAAACTCCGAAGGGATAAGTTCGATGGGGAGGTCCTAAAATATTAATAAAATATTCAAAAGTTAAATATTAATAAAATATTGAAGAGGTTTCCAAAGGTATTGGGGAGGTGGTTAGGAAGGAGGTTTTGAGAAAATGAGAAGGGCTTGTCCTAAGGGTAAATATCGATGGATTAATCCTAAAGCATGAAGACTCCGAT
This sequence comes from Picea engelmannii, assembly GCA_009831015.1. NCBI lineage: Eukaryota > Viridiplantae > Streptophyta > Pinopsida > Pinales > Pinaceae > Picea > Picea engelmannii. The sequence continues at coordinate 582,727 of ML787975.1, forward strand.
GGGTAAGTTCTGAGAGTTCATCCTGATAATCCCGAGGTCTAAAAATATCATAACAATTTTTAGGTTCTAAAGGTATTCGAGGAAGGGAGGAGGGGATTTCGAGAATGAGGGAAGGCTTTTCGGGAGGAGGGGATTTCAAGAGTAAGGGTCAAGTTTGTTCCAACAGTAAATCCATGGGATTTACCGAATAGTGAAGCCAAAAAACATTAATTCAAAGACCGATGGGTGAGGGGGAAAAATGAAGATTAAATAATAACAAATCAAATGAATTAAATAATAAAATAAAACAAAAATATACAACCTAGGACTTAAACTAATTTTACTCATGTAAAACTAATTTTACCCATGTAAAACTATTTCTAAAGTAAAATTGTTTTTCCCATGTAAAAATAAATACCGAGGGTAATTTTGGGGAAAACCATGGGAAATTTGTAAAAACCATGGGCAATCAAAACCATGGGAAAATTAAAAATGAAAATAAATAAATACACAAAAATAAATAAAAATAAAATGAATAAATAAATAGAAATTAGAAATAAAATAAAACTATACAAATTATATACAAAAACTAGGAAAATGAGGCCAAGGTCCCAATGAGTTAGGGTTCCACGCCAGTCAGGGTTCCACACCTATCAGGGTTCCACAAATAGGGACCAAAAATAGGAGCAAAGTACCATGTAGATTTCGAGTAACCGGGAGTCGAGTCGGGTAGGTATGTCATATAGAAATCACGACCGCTCAAATTTGGATGCAACAAATCACAAGTGACCAAGCGGTAAAAAGATGACACATCATGCAACACATTAATGTCACAAAGAGTGACTCATATGATAAAAGGAGTTTGATGTTAGTCGGGCACATGATACAAGTCAATCCAGTCAAGGTGAAAATCACAGAGGGTAAACCTGATAATCTTGCAAGGAGAGGAAATCCAGTGTGATCAGGCTCCCACATTAGAACACACTGCATGAATATAGTTATGAAAAGTGGCGAGAAAACATTGGGTGACAATACAACAAGGTTCCACATATGAGAACCTTGATAGGCCCTTGGACCTGGTTTTTCATAGAGAGGGGAGGCTAAAAGAAGAACCTGATAGAGATCAATTCGAAGAATCTCACACCTTTCGGACCTCGAGAATATCACAAGGGACTTCACCTGGCCAACCTGATGAGACAAACCCGATGAGGGAAGCTCGATAGGCTTTCGACCTTCAGGCTTTAGACCGATCTTAATACAATTCACACTCAACACTTTGAATGGGGATTCCCGATAGAAGTAAATCTGATGAGCTCATGGGATAAGACAATAGGAAAGGTGGATCCAATAGCCTTGCGAGCTTCCGACCTCAGGGAAACTATAAGCAAAGGTGAATATATTTCCAAATGATGGCTAAGGTTTGGGCAAGGCAAGGCTAATTTCCTAATGTTGACTGTTGGCTTCAAATGATAGACACAATTTGAATAGAGATAATTCAAGGAAAGAGAAAGAATATTGAGGGATTCCCCACATGCACTTCAAAGTGGGAGCGATGATGTAAAGGAAGTGATCCTGTGACCCTACTCCTGCAACCATAGAAAATACGAGATCAATGATGTGAGGAAGAATGAATGTGTCAGTATATCATAAACATTACACTCTTTTCCTTCAACAAACTTATGAATAAGTGGTGGTTTCGTTTAAAGATAATCATCCATGACCTCAGATGTTGTAGATAAGTTCCTTGAAAGCTTCATGTACCGAGTCTCAAACTCAAAGGAAGGATTAGTGATCTTGTAATTCTAGTCAAGAGCTTGAAATTGAAAATTATGATCAACATACAAGAGCATAAAGATGGAAACATTAGGTACAACATGCAAGCAAGAGGATGGATAATGCATATGTGTTCTTCATTTAAGTTAAAACTCATTCAAGACTTACAATATAATATCAAACTCTGTAGCCATTTAAGATCATCAAATACTTCAGAATCTGCAAAAGGTCCCGAATATAACTTGTCAATGTCATCATACAAATGTCAAGAAAGCATCATTAGTCGAAAAGCATTGCGAAGACATTTCAAAGAATAAGATCAAAAGGATCAACAAACCTCCTCAAAGAAAATCACCAATAGAGATCAAACCCCCAACTCCCTTAAGGTAGATAAAGAATTATCATTAGGCTCAAGTAGTAGAGGATTAGGCATTAGGGTTGAAAATTTTAGTAGGGTCCCCCTTTCCTTTCGCTTGTAAAAGAAAAATTAAAGGGGGGTTGTTGTGGCCACAACAAATGGTGACACAATGGAAGAATGAGCTATCTCTGTCGGTAGAATTCAAGGGCCTTTAATTCATATCTGAATGTTAAGGATAAGCTCAACAAACTGCATACAATTTTCCAATAATCGTGGGTATGAAAATGACGTCAAATTTCTAAAAGATACAACCCAATATTTCTAGTATTTGTAATCTAACATACCCTTTTCAAAGAGCTGATTAGTGAGGTAAATTATTTTACTTCCTACACACTCCTTATTGGATTTGGTTTAACCATGGGTTTTCACCTTTTATAACAAACACACATCTACATAAGTGTGCTTCTCATCTCTCTTTTCCTAGCATTGCTTTGCTGCCAGCAAATGTCCATATCCCCGACAAAGTTGCTTCGATACCATACAAGCATAGCCCTGCTCCCAAGAAGTTCCCATAGCCCCGACGGTTTTACTTGTACTTCCCACACTATTAATGGTGATTTCAACTTCATTTTTATTTCAAAATATGCTCACCCTTTTATATTTATATATAGATATGCATATGCCAATATGGTGTGAAGGAAGAAGGGTGATATGAGAGTTTCTTTGATTAATTGAGTAGATGTTATGCATTTTAGTTTAACCCATATGTCTCCCCAAAAACCATCATAATATTGGCCATATTATTAATATGAAGTGGATGGAGCTCAAAGAAAAGGGTAAATAAACACTTTCCTATACTTATGGATTTTCATGGTTCAATAAGCACACGCGTTCCACCAGAATTATCAGTCCATACCCACATCTAAGAACTTCATGAATGTTCATTCAGATAGAGCAGCCCATGCATTTGATGATTTGTAAAATTTCTTCAGTATGTGACAAGAATTGGACCAACCCCTCACTTAAATTTAAAGATTAACCCTCAAGGCAGGCTAAGACGTTAAATCAACTCATGGAACATACCAACATTTGAATTGAGAGATGAAAGAAATAAGTACAAGCATAAATAAAACACTAAAACTAAAACCAATTGAGAAGAGAAAATAAAACTAAACTAAAAGAAACCTAAAACTGGAAATGTCAGTCATCAAAATAAAATGAAACTGACTGAAAAATAAGAAAATAACCTAGCAGCAAGGAATCAATTTAGGGCAGCAACAAAGTAAGAATGATATGCACAAAGGTATCATTATTACAACTCTAAGAATTTGAATAAGAGAAAAAGTTTTATTAAATAAACGTTTCACACAAGCTAATACCCATCAAGAAAGATTTTCAAGATTAATACATAACCTAGAAACCAAAATCAACAAGACAACGATGGGTAGTGATCAAGAAGATCGCTATCCAACCAAGCTTTTGTTACAACATATTTGAGATTTTCTAGTGAAAAAAATTCAAATTGTTGTAATGCCCAAAAAGTTTCACTAAGATATTTATTGCCACTTTAATTATTGATCTAGATCACCCAATGATTGTATCATTCACCCTTGATATGAGCAAGTCCTTTGCACACTTGAAAATGATGAACTTTTCAACATAAAGAATTACATGGAATATGTTTCACCAAAGTATCATTTTCTCTTTGTCATAGAAGATAATTGTTAATCCCAAAGATTCAAGCAATTCAATTTGATGAGGCAAAGAGGAGATATTACAGTTATGGAGGTCATCACAAATAACCATGATGGAATGAAAAAGACTCAAAATATCAACTAGATCAGAAATGAAAACGAGGATACATGAATGAGACTAGATTTTAGATCCGTTGTTGAGTTGGTGACAATCTTGGTTGATTATGTTAGGGAGCATAAATTTACAAAGTCAAAACAATTTGTTTTGTTGTTGATTGAGTCTTGTGGTCATGACCATGTGTCAAGGTCCTAGGGTTAGTTTACCATGGAAATATTTTGAGTTCATTCACTTATGAGTCAATTTTGGTTTTGATTGAGTAATGTCTAAGGAGTTAAAGTATCATTCCAAGTCATAGTTGAAGTGGTCAGTCTTATCCAAGGTCAAGTCAGTTTGTTACATAGTCCTTTGTCATCATTTGAAAGTGTGAGTTTTAAGTCATTACACTATGTCTCAATAAGGTCATGGGAGCATGTTTTCACATGTACTAAAGGTTTCATAGCTTTCCCAATCCATTTTGTACCTCTTCAAGGTACCCAATCAATTAAGGTTTGTTGCAAAACCTCCCATCTTTTCACAACGAATAACTGTCATCTCAAATCACTTTAAAGATATCCATAACGGTCAAACAATCCTGGGAATGAGGTAATGAGAGTTAGTATAGTCCTTGTAAATTAGGTTTTATGTTCGTGTGAAATTTCCTCTTTTAAATCATCAAATTTCTAATTCGCTGCAAAACTATGACTGTTGCTGCTAAATTTCCTACATTCACTGCGAAACTGCATTCGCTACGAAACTGCCTGTTTACTGCAAAATATATGGATTGGATCGATCTGCTACCAAATTATAAAATCTTGCATGATCCTTGGACACCCTTGAAGCTTCACTTGCTGCTATATATTCCTTAGGTGCTTAAACTGTAATCTCCTATCAAAACTTTGCCATCATTATTTGTTGTGAAATTCCTATTTAGTTTGTTTTGAAATCCTTGTTGCTAAAGCCCTATATCTCAAACAAAATTTAACACACCAGGATTCCCTGCATGCTATTTAAGTTTTAATACCCTCTGTACCCAACATAATCACAACATTCTTCACTAACAACCATGGAGCAAATCAAACAAAAGAAGAAAGTACACAAGGGGGGTGACATAGTGAGGTTCAAACCCTAGGGCCTACAATTGTTGGATTCAAATTCCATTTTCAGAGAATCTTTCCAAGCAGTGGGATGCCTTGCCTTCTATGAAAAGATACAGGGAGGTCACATGGAGGTGACTAAACAATTTTCCCTAAATTTTGATGGAGTCAAAACGAAGGTTGGATCACTGGAAATTTAGGTCACAGAGCAGACAATTGCCTCAACAACAGAGATTCCCTTGCAAGGCGAGAGGTGGTTCAAGGGTATGCATATGGATTCATCCTACTATAATGATTATTTTAAGTTATAATTCTAGAAAGAGAACATGTCAAAAGGGGTGCCAAGGAGTTATATGTTAGAACACCATGTTCAACTATTGAGAGTAATCTAGAGATACTTCACTTGTAAGGGACGATTCAACAAGGTATACTTGTACCATATCATATTGCTCATGAACTTTACAGGTAAGAAAACTATAAATCTCCCATATTATATTTATAGAAGCCCGAAGAAAATGGTTGATAGTAGAAGATAAATCTAAGCAAGTTAAACCTAGTCTGTTTCATTTCAGTCTCATTAAATTGTTAGTCCTTGAGGAACTTAAGAAGACAAATAGGGGATGGAGTTCTTTTTTCTCTACATCAAGATTTTGTGCAGAAACCACCAGTTCCCCACCATCAAAGGAAAGTACTCCTTCCAAAAGTTCTAAAGCAACTTCCAGTAGTTTAAAAAGGAAAATGGGAAATGATAAAGAACAACCTATTGTGATTGAAACCCCTGAGACTGTAACCAAAACTTCTCTCAGCAAAGGATCCAGGAAAAAGGGTAAAGAGCCATTTCAAGGTGTTGATATAGTTGTAAGAATTGAAGAAACCCCTAACATTAAGAGAAGCAAATTGAAAGGAAAAGAGCTCCTTTTCACCCCAGAAACAACAAAAAAGTGATGTTTAGTCCAGAAGTACTTGACAAAGAAAGAATTGGCAGACCTGTAACCAAATCATCAACAAGAAGACAAATCCATGTTGAAGAAACTAGATTTGAGATACTTGTTTAGAGTGTTGTTGAAGAAGTTGTCGAGGTTAAATCTCCTTCCTTTAGAAGAAGAGGACATGACAGTTAAAATACTAAAGAGATAGTTGAAAGAAGGCCAGGTTGTAATTGTACAATTGAGGGAAGAGAACATGAAAATGAAGAGAAGGATAGTAGAGCATTTGAACTTGTGTGGAGAAGCCTTGGAGAAAAACAAGAGGATGATCAAAATATCTCTACCCCTACACAAACAAATGAAAAATATGTACAGAAAAAAAATGACATTGAAGAAAAGGGGCAGACTAAAGAAGGAACAAATTGCAAAAAGGAATATGGATTTGCTGGCCCAAGTTGTAGAGAAAAAAATTGGTAATATTCACGACACATCATGTTTTTGCTTTTGTGAGGTCATCTAAAAGTTTTATATCAATCCTGGAATAGTTTTTCAACACCAAAAATTGAAACATACATTTCACAACAACTTTTGCTGCGAAACTGCTGAAATAAAGATTTCACAACAAATTTCCTGGTTGCTGTGAAATCACTAGTCAGCTCATGAAGAAACATTTTCAGCTACCAGATAGGATGAGTCTGCCATGTCAGCATCAATATCGAATAATGAATCATTTTTCCACTTGAATATGTAACATAAATGCATTAGGTGTTGGCATGTTTTATAGGCAGCGTATGCTTGTCATTGAAGGCAAGTACAACAACGATGATGGCTTGAGTACAAGTATAATGTGCCAGGTGGGCACTAGAAGTATTTTAGGAAGACACAGCAGAGCAAGCTCATGAAGACCAGAAGAGATAATACATAGGTGAAAGTAGAGTGCAGAGTATGCTTGTTTGTCATTGATGGCAAAGATCATGACCAACAACACAATGATGATCACATGGCAAGATCAAAAGCTAAATTCCATTTCGAGTATCAGAAACAAAGACTCCATTTCAGAGTTTTGGATACCGGGAGCTAGATGAGTCAAGGAAGCAACTCACGACAGGAACTTGCGAAATGAGAAATCCCAAAACAGTCACATCAACCGGAGTTTCGGATACTAGGAGTTGGAGGAGTCAAGAGTCGAGACTCTTCATCATAAGAGTCCCGAAGTGCCGAAATGCGAAATGCAAAAATCCCAAAATAGGCACATCAACTGGAGTTTCAGATACTGGGAGTTGGAGGAGTTAAGAGCCAAGACTCTTTATCACAGGAGTCCCGAAGTGCCGAAATTCGAAACGCCGAAAATCCTGAAACATGCACATCAACCGA
>ML787975.1:595554-630439 GCA_009831015.1 Picea engelmannii
GTGTTGGTCTATGTAGATGACATCACCTTCGGATGTAATAAGGATTCATTGGTACAATGGTTTTCTTCTGCCATGGAGTGTGAGTTTGAAATGTCTATGATAAGTGAACTGCCATTTTTTCTTGGTCTACAAATTACTCAGAGGTCTGAAGGGATGTTCATTTCTCAAGAAAAATATCTATGAGAAATGTTGAAAAGGTTTCAAATGGAAGATTCTAAACCTGTGGGCACAACTATGGTTACTGGATGCAAATTAAGCAAGGATGATGACTCACCTGATGTTGTTCAAAGTTCATATATGTCAATGATAGACAACCTAGTGTACATCACAACATCTCGCCCAGACATAATTCATGCTGTTGGAATGGTAGGAAAATATTAGTCTGCACCTAAACAGAGTCACTTGATAGCTTTCAAAAGGATATTCAGATATTTGAAAGAAACAATGAACTATGGCCTATGGTATCCTAAGAATCAAAATTTTCAATTATCAGTCTACTCAGATGCTGATTGGGCTAACTGCATGGATGAAAGGAAAAACACGAGTGGAGGTGCGTTCTTCTTAGGAGATTCTCTAGTAGCATGGTTGAATAAAAAACAAGGTTCCATTTATTTATCAACTACAGAGGAAGAGTACATTGTTGCTGCTACCTGTTGCACTCAGGTATTATGGATGATTCAAACACTTGCAGACTTGGAGGTAAAATACGTTGCACTGAGCCCAATTCATTGTGATAACACTAGTGCCATCAGTGTGTCCAAGAATCTTGTATTCCACTCCAAGACCAAGCATATTTCCATAAAATACCATTTTCTGAGAGAGCAGGTCACCAGTCAGATTGTTCAGGTCCATTACATTCCAACCACAGAACAAATAACATACATCTTTACTAAACCCCTAGCCAAGACAACATTTGAATATCTTCGACAGAAGCTGGGTTTCATCCCGTTTCACACCAAAGAGAGTCCATCTTGTTAGGGGGATTTTTTATTGATTGAATATCTGATACCTCCGAAAAATAATGAAACAACTCAGGGGGAGCGTGTTTTCTTTGACATTGATGTCAAAGGGGGAGAAAACAACAGGTCGGGGTGCCTTTGTTGCCATCAATTCCAAAGGCGAAGATTGTTGGCATGTTTTACAGGTAGCGTATGCTTGTCATTGAAGGCAAGTGCATTAACGATGATGGATTGAGTACAGGTATAATGTGTCAGGCGGGCACCAGAAGTATTTTGGGAAGACATAGCAGAGCAATCTTGTGAAGACCAGAAGAGATAGTGTAGAGGTGAACGCAGAGTGCAGAGTATGCGAGTTTTTCATTGATGGCAAATATCACGACCAACAACACAACGATGATCACATGGAAAGATCAGAAGCTAAATTCCATTTCAAGTATCATAAACAAAGACTCCATTTCAGAGTTTTGGATACTGGGAGTTGGAGGAGTCAAGGAAGCAACTCACGACAGGAACTTGTGAAATGCAAAACCCCGAAATCCTGAAACAGTCACATCAACCAGAGTTTCAGATACCTTGAGTTGGAGGAGTCAAGAGTCGAGACTCTTCATCACAGGAGTCCCGAAGTGCTGAAATGAGAAACGTCGAAATCCCGAAATAGACACATCAACTCGAGTTTCGGATACCGGGAGTTGGAGGAGTCAAGAGTCAAGACTCTTCATCACAGGAGTCCCGAAGTGCCGAAATGCAAAACACCGAAAATCCTGAAATAGGCACATCAACCAGAGTTTTGGATATAGGGAGTTGGAGGCGTCAAGAGTCGAGACTCTTCACCACAGGTGTCCCAAAGTGCCGAAATGCGAAACACCGAAAATCCCAAAACAGGCACATCAAGTGGAGTTTCAGATATCGGGAGTTGGAGGAGTCAAGCGTCAAGATAACTCTTCACCACATGAATGCCGAAATGATGAAATGCCGAATTGCAAAATGGAAAAATAAGTGCGAGACCCATCATTTACAATCCAACGGTGCATGTTAATAAGGAATATGATCAAAGGGCTACTGTTTCTCTTCACAGTTAATCGATCAGTGGCTGATATGGTTTTTGGAGGTTCACAGTGTAACTGCTAGAAATGACTGATTGTTTCTACCAGAGGACTGGAAGAGACTTTAGGGTGTTCGCCAGAGAAGATGAAGAGTCTTAAGGCATCTGCCAGTGGAATGAACAGTATTCAGGAGGTGATTGATAGATGAAAGAGCGTTGAAGCCTGTAACTACAACATAGAGGATGAGCTCGATTATGACAGAGAAGACGAAGAGTCTCGACTGGTAGACAGGCTAAGGAATCTCAACATAACACCCAATGATGATGGACACATGGGTTTAACAGCCAGAGAAGCTGAAGAGTTGCAATGATGATGAGGCAGAGCACTCGACATGAAGAGCATGCAGAAGCATTGTGCATATGGCATGCACAAGGTGCACATAGACTATAAGAATGAAAAACAAAGAAGAGATGAGGGTTGCTGTTGTAGAGAGGAATCACACACGGGGAAATGGATGTTGTGTGTAGGAGCTAAAATACACAGAAGAGGTGTAATTCGGAGAATCAAAATAAGATGCAGAGCATAAAGCGCACCATAAGCAAAGAACAAAGATGCATAGCTGAGACAGTAAAAGAAGGCTGAGGTGCACTTGTAGAGAAGAGCAGAAGATCAGAAAGTGCAAGAAGATGCAGGCAGAGAGACACTGATACAGGAGAGCAGAGCAGTGTAGCAGAATAGTGATGAGACTAGTAAGCCATTGATGAACATTATATCATTGTAATAAGTTTTAGTAGCAAAGATTTATCTTTTAGGGTGGAAGGGACGTGCTAGGGAGGATTGTTTTCCTCAGAGGTTCAAGTGGGTGCTTGAACACAGGGAGTTGTAGCTTCCATATGGTTGCAGCCAGAGAAACCAGGGTGGCAGGGTGGTGCAAGGGAGAACTGTTGTTCTCTGTTATACAAGTTGGTGCCTGTGTGACTGGAAGCTGATGCTTCCATCCAGTTGGTGCTGGAACACTTAGAGAGTTGTTACCTCCTTCTAGTGGGTGCTAGAGAAACCAGGGAGTTGGTGCTTCCTTCTAGTGGGTGCTAAAGAAACTAGGGAGTTGGTGCTTCCTTCTAGTGGGTGCTAGAGAAACAAAGGAGTTGGTGCTTCCTTCTAGTAGGTGCTAGAGAAAACAGAGAGTTGGTGCTCTCAGCAAGTTGCATCATGCAAAACATAGGTTGTAGACTCATTATGAGTTGGTGCTCATAAGTATGATAATGTACAAAATATAAAGATTACTTATCATATAAAGAAGAAGAGGTTTTTACCCTTTATGGGTTTCCTCAGGAAATATCTATCTCTGTATATTTCATATGTGTGAATGATGCCGAATTTTCTATTGCTTACTTCCCTGCATTATTGTGATTGTCATTCAGTGCTCTGCAAAGAGTTTAAAATAAGCATGATTGTTTAAGCTCGGTAACAACTGATTCACCCCACCCCTCTCAGTTGTACAAAAATTGGTATCAGAGCCAACCCATTTTATCTAAGGGTAGATCCTAGAGCTTAAACATGTCAAGCCATGAAGGAAATTTAACCAATAAGGCTCCTCTATTCAATAGAAGAAACTTTGCCTTCTGGAAAGTTAGAATGAGAACCTACATAATGGATTTAGGTGCAGATGTCTGGGATGTGGTAGATACTGGTTATGTAAAGCTAGTTGTACTAGCTAATAAGGATTACAATCTAGAATTTAGCTTCAACGCTAAGGCTATGAATGCTATCTTGAGTGGGCTTGCATAAGCATAATTCGTAAAATTTATGCACCTAGGAACTGCCAAAGAAATGTGGGACAAACTCATTAGCAGTTATGAAGGTAATGAGAAGGTAAAGGATGCTAATATTCAAACCTACATAGTACAACTTGAACAACTGAAGATGAAAGAAGGTGAAACTGCTGGAAAATACTTTCTGAGAGTTGAAGAAATGGTAAATGCGATGAAAGCACTTGGTGAAAAAATTGAGGAAACTTCTTTAGTTCATAAAATTTTGAGATCTCTACCAGATAGGTTCAACCCGAAGGTCTCTGCTATAGAAGAACTTAATGATCTAAAAACCTTGGATTTTTATCAACTTCTAGGAACATTGACTGCATATGAAATGAGAATAGTTAAAGATAAACCCACCTCCAGAGAAGCATCATTTAAGGCAGACAAGAATGAGGATTCTGAGCCTGATGAAATTGAAGAAAAAATTGTGAAGAGACTGAAGAAGGGATCAGGCAAATACAAAGGTAAAATGCCTTTCAAATGTTTCAACTGTGGTAAGATAGGTCATTTTGCAAATAAATGTCCTCACAAAAGAAATGATTAGACATGTGATGATGAGGAGAAGCACAAACACAAAAATTTCTTTAAAGAGAATAATTTTAAGAAAAAAATTATTTGTGTAAATAATGATGATGATCCTTCAGATGATGAAGACAATGACTCCTCTATTGAAGATAAACTAAACGACTTCATACTTATGGCCAAAAACGACTATGATAATAAAATCACATGAAGTGAGGCTAATGAAGAAGAAGCTGTGGTTGATATGGAAGGAGAACTGATCAGTGCACTGGAAGAGATTGACAGACTCAGAATTAAGAACAAAAATAAAAAACAATTGCTGATACAGTTCGAGAAAGACAATAAACAACCTGATGAAGACTTTGCCCTGCTAAAAGTGGAATTAGAAGAGGCAAAGAAAATCAAGGACATTCTGAAACAATAGTTATCAGAAAAGAAGGCAATATGTAAAGCTCTGGAAGAAGTAGTGAAAACTAGGAAAGAGTTGGAGAGGTTTCAAACCTTGTATCATCAAAATCTGTCAAGTATCAAAGCCTCAGAAGTATTAGCCACCATTCTGAATCAACAAAGGAATCCAAAGCTGAAAACTAGTTTGGGCTATGAAGAGGGATCAAGTAGTGGTCAGCCAAGAAACCAAGAACCTATCAATTTTGTCAAATCCCCAAACATTGACAACAATCACTCTACATAAACAAAGAAAGAAAATCATCCACCAAGAAGGAATGAAAGAAAAAGTACCAGAACTGAATCTGTAGATCAGAGAAATTTTCGGCATGAAAGAAATTGACCTCCTCAAAGAAGACAAACTTTTTCCAGGTACCAACATTTTTTCTATGGATATTATTTCGTTTATTCTAACTTTGGTCATAAAGCTGCAAACTATTCTTTAAAATTAAATTATGAGCAATCAATACATTCAAGGTATAGATATCTGCCACAACAAAGAATGAGACAACCAAGTAACAAACCACCACAGACTGCAAATCACTTGATGGATGGGAAAAGGACAAAGGTTAAGCATAACAATCGTTATGATCCTTTATTCGACGAACAAAATGTTACATTTGTCATAACTATGGACATAAATCTGTTGACTGTCACTTAAGGAACTATGAACCAGATTTGAATTCCCCTGCTGAAAATGTCAAGGTTTGGAAGAAGAAAGAAAGTGACAAGTGTGGATTAGTGTTGTCAACTCAAAGAAAAACGAACCCTTGGTATATAGAAAGTGGATGCTCCAAACTTGTGACGGGAGACAAAGGTAAGTTTCTATCTCTAAGTGAAAGAAAATCAGGAAACATAACCTTTGGAAATGATGCTCCAGGTAAAATAAAGGGTAAAGGGATGGTGAGTTTAAGTAATGGAAAAGGAAAATCCCAAGATGTTCTGCTTGTAGATGGGCTGAAACATAATCTGCTTAGTGTAAGTCAAATGTGTGACTGAGGATGTGAAGTGGTGTTCACGTCCAAGGACTACAAGATAAAGTCTGTAAACTTAGGACAAGTGCTGGCCAAAGGCTTAAGGACATAAAATAATGTATATGTGATGAACGAAGATAGAGAAGAGTGTCATCTAAGCAAACATGATGAAAGTTGGTTATGGCATAGGAGACTTGGACATCTAAACTTTGACCACTTAATCAAGATCAAAAATCTTGAGGCAGTAAAATATCTTTCGAGAATATCAAAGCCCCAAGATTCTATGTGTAAACCCTGCCAAGTAGGAAAGCTAACCAAGACACAGTTTAAGTCCAAGATCTCTACTTCAACAGAGAAACCACTCCAACTAGTTCATATGGATTTATGTGGACCATCAAGACAGGAAGGCACAGGGAAAGAAAACTACTTCAAGCTGATTATTGATGATTACTCCAGAATTACTTGGGTTGCCTTTCTCAAGGAAAAAGCTGAATCATTTGAGAAGTTTAAAAAATTTAAGGCTTTAACTGAGAATCAAATAGGCAAGAGGTTAAAGGCAGTAAGATCAGACAGAGGAGGAGAATTTATGTCAATTGATTTTAAGGAATTCTGTGATAAGCATGGGATCAAGAGAGAATATACAATCCCAAGAACTCCACAACAAAATGGAGTAGTTGAGAGGCAAAACAGAACATTGCAACAAATGGCCAGGTCAATGATGAATGAGAAGAACATTGGTCAAACCTACTAGGTAGAATAAATACACACAACAATCCATGTTCTTAACAAAGCCCACCTCAGACCACAAAGTGACAAGACACCTTATGAACTGTGGTATGGGAGACCTGCTTCAATCAAACACTTCAAAGTCTTTGGGAGGAAATGTTACATAAAGAATAATGATGAGAACCTTGGAAAATATGATGACAGGGATAATGAAGGTATCTTCTTAGTGTATTCTACAAACAGTAAATGATACAGATGCTATAATAAGACGCCGCATAAAATGGTTGACTGTATTGACGTAAAAGTTGATGAAGGAATCCCAGCAAGAGAGGTGTACAATAATGAGTTTTCTACAGAGGACACCGCTAAAGCTGAAGATGAATAGGTCCAAGAATCAGAAAATGAAGACTCTGAATCAGATGAAGACACAGATACTCAGATAGACTCAAATCAATAGAAAAATTCAACTTCCTCCTCCAGAATCACTCAAAAGAATCATCCTGCAAGTCAGATAATTGGTGAAAAAGACAAAGGTGTACAAACCAGGAGAAAGATAATCAAAATCATCGAACAATCACATATAGATTTCATATCCATGATGGAACCTAAGAATTTTAATGAAGATAGCAAAGATGACCATTGGGTTAAAGCAATGAATGATGAACTTAATCAGATTGAGAAAAACAATACGTGGGAGATGGTTCATTGACTTGAAGGTAAAAATATCATTGGTTCCAAATGGATCTTTAAGAATAAGTTGAATGAGCAGGGACAAGTTGTCAGGAACAAAACAAGATTGGTTTGTAAAGGCTATGCTCAAATAGAAGGATTGGATTTTGATGAAACATTTGTGCCTGTAGAAAGATTAGAAGCTATCMGAATATTTCTTGCCTATGCTTGTCATAAAAGGTTTAAAGTCTATCAAATGGATGTCAAGTCAACTTTTCTAAATGGAGATTTAAATGAAGAAGTTTATATGGAACAACCAAAGGTTTTCAAACTGTCTAATAAMCCTGACTTAGTATGMAAGCTGAAGAAAGATTTATATGGGTTAAAACAAGCCCTTYGTGCCTGGTATCACAGAYTGGATACRTATCTCAAAGACAAAGGGTTCAAGAGAGGAACAGTTGAAAACTATCTATATATCAAAATAGAGGATAATGATTTGCTCATTGTGTTGGTCTATGTAAATGACATAATCTTTGGATGTAATTTGGATTCATTTGTACAATGGTTTTCTTCTACCACGGAGTCTAAGTTTGAAATGTCTATGATAGGTGAACTGTCATTTTTTCTTGGTTTGCAAATTACTCAAAGGTCTGAAGGGATGTTCATTTCTCAAGAAAAATATCTAAGAGAAATGTTGAAAATGTTTCAAATGGAAGATTCTAAACCTATGGGCACACCTAGGGTTACTGGATGAAAATTAAGCAAGGGTGATGACTCACCTAATGTTGATTAAAGTTCATATAGGTCAATGATAGACAACCTGCTGTATATCACAACATCTTGCCCAGACATAATGCATGCTATTGGAATGGTAGGAAGATATCAGTCTGCACCTAAACAGAGTCACTTGCTAGTTGTCAAAAGGATATTCAGATATTTGAAAGAAACAATGAACTATGGCCTATGGTATCCTAAGAATCATAATTTTCAATTATCAGTCTACTCAGATGCTGATTGGGCTAACTACATGGATGAAAGGAAAAGCATGAGTGGAGGTGCGTTCTTCTTAGGAGATTCTCTAGTAGCATGGTTGAGTAAAAAACAGGGTTCCATTTCTTTATCAACTACAGAGGCAGAGTACATTGCTGCTGGTACCTATTGCACTCAGGTATTATGGATGATTCAGACACTTTCAAACTTGGAGGTAAAATACGCTGCACCGATCCCAATTCATTATGATAACACTAGTGCCATCAGTGTGTCCAAGAATCCTGTATTCCACTCCAAGACCAAGCATATTCCCATAAAATAACATTTTTTGAGAGAGCAGGTCACCAATCAAATTGTTCAGGTCGATTACATTCCAACCACAGAACAAATAACATACATATTTACTAAACCCCTAGCCAAGACACCATTTGAATATCTCCGACAGAAGCTGGGTGTCATCCTGTATCACACCTGAGAGTGTCCATCCTGTTAGGGGGAGTTTTGATTGATTGAATATTTGATACCTCCGAAAAATGTTGCAACAGCTCAGGGGGAGGGTGTTTTCTTTGACATTGATGTCAAAGGGGGGGAAAAGAACAGGTACGGGTGCCTTTGTTGCCATCAATGCCAAAGGTGGAGATTGTTGGCATGTTTTACAGGCAGCGTATGCTTGTCATTGAAGGAAAGTACAACAACGATGATGGATTGAGTACATGTATAATGTGCCAGGCGGGCACCATAAGTATGTTGGGAAGACGCAGTAGAGAAATCTCGTGAAGACCAGAAGAGATAGTGCAGAGGTGAACGTAGAGTGTAGAGTATGGGAGTTTGTCATTGATGGAAAATATCACGACCAACAACACAACGATGATCGCATGGCAAGATCAAAATCTAAATTCCATTTCGGGTATCAGAAACAAAGACTCCATTTCAGAGTTTCGGATACCGGGAGTTGGAGGAGTCAAGGAAGCAACTCACGGTAAGAACTTGCGAAATGCGAAACCTCGAAATCCTGAAATAGTCACATCAACCGGAGTTTCAGAAACTGGGAGTTGGAGGAGTCAAGAGTCGAGACTCTTCATCACATGAGTCTCGATGTGCTGAAATGCGAAACGTCGAAATCCAAAAACAGGCACATCAACCTGAGTTTCAGATACCGAGAGTTGGAGGAGTCAAGAGCCAAGAATCTCCATCACAGGAGTCCCGAAGTGCCGAAATGCGAAACGCCAAAAATCCCGAAATAGGCACATCAAACGAAGTTTCAGATACTGGGAGTTGGAGGAGTCAAGAGTCAAGACTCTTCATCACAGGAGTCCTGAAGTGCTAAAATGCAAAACGCTGAGAATCCCAAAACAAGCACATCAAGTGGAGTTTCGGATACCGAGAGTTGGAGGAGTCAAGCGTCAAGATAACTCTTCACCATAGGAATGCCGAAATGCCGAAATGCTGAATTGTGAAATGTCGAAATAAGCGCGAGACACATCATTTATAATCCAACGGTGCAGGTTAATCAAGAATATGATCGAAGGGCTACTGTTGCTCTTCACAATTAATCGATCAATGGCGATTCAGTTGCTGATACGATTTTTGGAGGTTCACAGTGTAATTGTTAGAAACGACTGATTGTTTCTGCTAGAGGACTGGAAGAGACTTTAGGGTGATCACCAGAGAAGATGAAGAGTCTCAAGGCATCTGCCAGTGGAATGAAGACTGTTTAGGAGGTGATTGACAGATGGAAGAGCGTTGAAGCCTGTAACTGCAACAGAGAGGATGAGATGGACTATGACAGAGAAGACGAAGAGTCTCGACTGGTAGACAGGCTAAGGAATCTCATCATAACACCCAGTGATGATGGACACATGGGTTTAACAGCCAGAGAAGCTGAAGAGTTGAAATGATGATCAGGCAGAGCACTCGACATGAATAACATGCATAAGCATTGCGCATATGGCATGCACAAGGTGCACAAAGACTATAAGAATGCAGAACAAAGAAGAGACGAGGGCTGTTGCTGTAGAGAGGAATCACACACGGGGAAATGGATGCTGTGGGCAAGAGCTGAAATACACAGAAGAGGCGTAATTCAGAGAATCAAAATAAAATACAGAGCATAAAGTGTAGCAGAAGAAAATAACAAAGATGCATAGCTGAGACAGTAAAATAAGGCCGAGGTGCACTTGTAGAGAAGAGTAGAAGATCAGAAAGCATAAGAAGATGCAGGCAGAGAGACACTGATACAGGAGAGAAGAGCAGTGTAGCATAACAATGATGAGACTGGTAAGCCATTGATGAACATTATATCACTGTAATAAGTTTGAATATCAAATATTTATATTTCCTGGTGGTAGGGAGGTGCTAGGGAGGACTGTTGTCCTCGGGGGTTCAAGTGGGTGCTTGAGCACAGGGAATTGTAGCTTCCATCTGGTTGCAGCCAGAGAAACCAGGGTGGCAGGGTGGTGCAAGGGAGAATTGTTGTTCTCTGTTATACAGGTTGGTGCCTGTGTGACTGGAAGTTGGTGCTTCCATCCAGTTGGTGCTGGAACACTTAGGGAGTTGTTACTTGCTTCTAGTGGGTGCTAGAGAAACCAGGGAGTTGGTGCTTCCTTCTAGTGGGTGCTAGAGGAACCAGAGAGTTGGTGATTCCTTCTAGTACGTGCTAGAGAAAACAGAGAGTTGGTGCTCTCAACAAGTTGCAACTTGCAAAACAAAGGTTGTAGCCTCATTATGAGTTGGTGCTCATAAGTATGATAATGTACAAAATGTAAAGGTTACTTATCATATAAAGAAGAAGAGGTTTTTACCCTTTATGGGTTTCCTCAGGAAATATTTGTCTCTATATATTTCATATGTGTGAATGATGCCGAATGTTCTATTTCTTATTTCCCTGCATTATTTTGATTGTCATTCAGTGCTCTACAAAGAGTTTAAAATAAGCATAATTGTTTAAGCTCGGTAACAACTGATTCAACCCCCCCCTCTCAGTTTTACAACATTAGGGTTGTATAAGTTTGTCAAGAAATCAAACTCTAAATTGTAGGATCCCATGGAAAATTAGTTAATAGTCTATTAAAGAAGTAGTTTAATCAGTTGTAACTTATTTTTTGATGTGAAACCATAACTATTTCGAGTCCATAGAGTTAGAAGGAAATGTAATGTTATATATTGTAATGAAAAGAACAATAGAGGGGTGTTGAGGGATCTGAGATCCCTTTAACTCAACAATAGGAACCAAACCCGCTTAAGAGGCCCAATTAGACTCGTTAGTGTTTGATGAGTGGTAAGGTTCTCCATATTTGTGATCTAGCAGTAATTATCGATGGGATTTAATTGTGATTGATAGATATATATTTTTTGTGAAACCTTTCCTCGGGCTACGTAGTTCTCATTTTGGTTCTTTTCTAACATTTATAACAAAAGAAAGATAGAGCTTAAACTAAATGGTTGTTAATATCCAAAGACTAAATACAAAAGCACCGCAACAGATATACAAGAACAATATGCACAATCTTCTTTATTATTACCAAACCCTTGAGGTAGGGAAACACGATACAATGGATCCTATTATGGAAGGGATCCTCTCCTGTTCAACTACCTTACAATGGTAGAGAGAAGTTAAATTGCATGTTGGGGGAAGGATGGGTTTTAGAATAACCTTTATACCTTAGCATGCAGACGAATAAGATATAAACTACTTCAAAATAACAATAATACCATTTGGCTAGTAATTTTCAATGCTCTATTATCAATCACAGGTTAACACAATCGATTTCTATTCATCAACTAGAATAAAAGAACTGTTGCAACATTATAAGATAAATTTAAATAAAAGATACACCAACTCTTACCGAATACAACAACAAATATTGAATTCAAAGATAGAGATAATCCCCTTCGGTCCAATCACATTCATGCCTTAGATGAAAGAAGTGTCTTTGGTCCTAAACACAACTTCTTAATTAAAATAAATTGCACATAAATAGTTCTCTTACAATATTCTAGAAAAGTATTTCTCTCCAAAACCATCGACCTTTTGTCCAAGGTCGATGCTCTTATTTATAAAAATAACTAAACTAAAAATATCTACTAAAGTTTTGCTAAGTTAAGAAAACGCCACGTGGCAGACTTTATCTATATGTTCTCTTTTGCTTCTCTGGTGGTTTTACTGAAGTGGATTTTTCCTCTCTTATTCTGACCATCTGTAGAAGAGGTCTTCACATTTATTTTCATACGGGAACTTGTGTTGATCCATTGGAGTGGAGAGGACCTCCTTCATCTCAACTGTCCGTTCCTTGTACTTAATTAGTTCGATACTCAAGCACTGTAAGACTGTGAGAGATTTAATTGGAGGCTCCATGAACTTCTTCACTTGACCCGAGATCATGCTAAAACATGTGAAATCTCTGCTTCGTACACCTGGTCTTGCTCTGCATGCCTCTTAACTATGTCACGTAGATCATTGAAATCCTCCAGTAGGCCAAAATATGGCAAGTCGGTATTCCTCATTTCCTTATTGATTTTCAACCAACGTTTCTCACATTCTTCCCATCTCTTCTTCATTTTCTACCAGGGTTCCTAGACCATGCGTACCCAGTGTTCAACTACCTTCATTATTTAGGCGATACTGTTGTCCCTCAACACTCAGATTCCATGTTCTTCTATATCTTGGTCCTTCTGTACTTCTCTGATGTAGTATATTCGTTCTAAGGCTTGGTGTGCCTTCTCATACTATCACTGCATGTCTTTACAGGTTTCTGGCCCCATGAGGGTATCTTCTTGGAAATCAACTATGCGAGCAGTGAAGAGGTTTCTCTCACTTGTGAATTGTGCATACATCTCTCGGAACTCACACTTCAAAAGTACCATCGCTTGTGTTGAATTTTGGTAATACTCCGTTTGATGTTGTAGATGATCCAATTATTTATTCATGGTGACCACCTCCCTTTTGATACCTTTTATCCCTGTCTAAAGTAGCATCAGTTATGACCATCCCTACTCTGATTAGCTCAGTCATCTTATCACTTTCTGTGTCAAATAACCTTTCCTTTATGGTTATGAAAAGTGTGCTATCGAGCATGAGATTCCTTTTCTTGATTTTTGTTCTCATCAAAACTTTCCTTTTCCTGTCATAAGAAATTTCCTGTATATCGACGACGTCATCTACTGGTTCAAGAATTTGTTGATCTCCCCAGGACAAAGTACTACCTAGGCTTCCTGCCGTATTGAGATGTTCCATGGCAGGTTCTTTTAATCCCTTAGTAGGGGAGATTCATGTATGCTCTGGTGATTTGGCCTTTTGTTGGTCCTCATTGGCTAATGAATTATTTGTCCTATGTGGGGAATTATGCGAAGGATCGACATTAGATGGGAGTTAGACCATTGAGATGTCGATTTTTAGCTCCCCTATTTCTTCTTCTTTTTCACCTATATCCAAGTCATTCTTAGAGAAGTCACCCTGAGGCTGTGTTCTTGGATGATTGGGAAAAACAATGTCAAGAGTGTTCTTAGCCTCATGGTCACCTTCCTGGGGATTTGAGGTCAAAACATTGAAAGTTGGAGCAGATGTTTCCCCTAGTTTCCTTCTCTTGTGTGATTGGTAACGAGGTTATGCGTGAAGGTTATAAACCTTCCTCATCATCATATATGATGATTAAATCTATGAGGATAGTAGGCATACCCATCCCACTTGATACTCTTGTTGACCTTCGCTGAGCTGTAGTAGTCACCGATGATCCTTGCTGTGGTGACATAGGATGGGGTTTTCTTGATCAACGGTCTCCTCTAGTGGAATTGTCTCTGATCCATTTGTCTCTTCCTCATGATTACTTGTATCAACCTGGGTGATCCTCAAGGGTACTATCAAAGGGTTAAGTGGGGGATATTCCCATAATATTTGTATAGTTCTTTCGACTTCTTATAGTAACAATATCCCCCTCCTTTGTGCCTCTGCTACTTCTACTACTATGTTTTATTCTCTTACCCTAAGGGATTCTTGAGTTTTTTTCTTTATTGTCTCCACTTTCTCATCCATAGTCATTGCTTTGAACTTGGTCATGTTAGGGTTATCCCTTCTATGGAACACTTCCTCTCAGTCCTGGGCACCCTCAGTGAATATCTCTTCTTCGAAGCTATCATGAGAATATGGCCAACATGAAGACACCTGTGACATGTGCTGGAGTACCATGCCTTTTGGATCATGCTTAAGAAAATGGCATGTGGGGAACTACTATTCAAGATGACTCAATCCCTCTTGTTTTTTCATGTTCAGTGTCTTTTACCATGTAAAACCCGATATGAAAACCATAGGGTATGAAATCCCTCTTCTTATATTTTACCAAAGAGGCATTATAGCCTTGCAGAATGGTCTAGTAACAAATTTCTCCCAAAATGAGATGGTTTGGTACATGAACAGGGAGTAGGTGTGGTGTGCCAGTAGCTCTTAACACCCTGATATAAGTGCTTGTTTCTTCAATATACCAGTGGCCCACTTTGGAAATCATCTTTTTGGCTGCCGCTAAAAGCCTTGGGAATTATTTTCTAAATATGATGAAGTGCACTCGGGCTATGAACTTGTCACATATTAGGGCGTAAAATTTCTTGTACCTATTTTTCCACAGAATGATGAAATAAACATGCACGGGTAACTCAAAAACATGCCAGCTTAAATTCATACATGCGAATGCATTTGTTTCACAGATTACGTCCAACATGTATGATTCCATGTGAAAAACTAGTGTTTCTCCATCCTTTGGTGTCTGGGCCTGTAGGATGTTGGTGCTTAGCTATTTGGAAATGATGTCTCCCCAGTTGAAACTGCTTCTAGAGATTGCCACGGTATATTCCAAGGGCATCCACGCTTCTGAAAACTTAGAGAAATATTTTTCCCCATATAATCGACAGATTAAAACCATTAAATACATATGGTTCTCTAAGGTTTACCGTGATATACCAGCCATTTATCCTATTTGTGAACTTCTTATCTTCCTTCCACCATGAGGAAAATAACCTGCTAGTGTCATGGAACTCATAAAATCTGACCAAAAATTCTGTATTTAGTCTCTCCTCTAGGTCTCTGAGTTTGTATTACTTTTGTACCTCTACTGGAAGAAAGAAACCAACACATTCAACCTCCTCATTATTGACTGTCAATTTCATCGCATCTATGTGGTCAATCATCCATCCTATCCTTTCTATGTAGGGAAAAACTGGGGTCTGACAGACCACCATATGTAGATATGATTTCCTAATGTTTGGGAAAACATGGTCGTCCAATATCCTGACTTTCGGGTCACTGTGAGGTATAACATCTAGGTAATCTTCCTGATTGATTTTTTTGAAAATATCTCCTCAATGTGGGAGAATTACTTTAGATCTGGTGCTCACCTCTGTTTCCCCAAATGCTGGAGTCTGAGTGAACTATTTCTTAGTGGAAGTTCAGATGAATCATTCTGTTTTTGAAACAAAATCTAGTTCTCTTGCAGAAACCAGTGTGGACCTTTTGTCGATCTCCAATTCTTTCATCTTGGGTGTTCTTGGTGAGCATCTGGTTGTCATATTTCTCACATGCATCTTCCTGCACAAAAAATGGAATAACAAGATGCAAGCCAACTGCGACAAGTCTTATTCGACAAAATCTTAAATGTAATCAATAAATACCATGCTTACCTCTTCCTCACAGGAAACGACCTGGTCTTACTAGTAATTGAAGTGGCACAATGACCTGTTACCTCTTCGATGCTCTCTCTTTCTCTTTTGTTTTCTCAAGAGATCAAAGATTTTCGAATGGAACACTATGCTTGGGAATATATCATAAATTTAACACATACTTACCTTATCGCATCGAGTCTTAAATTCAGGAGTACATATATGATCTATACAATCTATAATAGAATCCTCACGGCGCAGGAGCATGTTATTTTAAATTTCATCGGTGAATTCAAATTTTGAAGGTCAGTGTGCGACATCATGTTGTTGGTTACGTGAAGCTATAAATTGTTTTAACAAACCACAGACATCATAACTTACTTAGCTATAGGTGTCTTCTCAAATTACCCGAGCGATCTTTGCACTCCATCATAACTAGTATGATCGGTATCAGGGATAAGTAGGATTGTATATCATCTAGGGTCATCGTTGGATAGAGATTTTAACCAAAATTGAAAATTTGGTGTCCTAGCAATCTTCCAGTAGTTGAAAAGTGCATCGACATCGATAGATTGTCTTTAATGTTGTTTCGTTGTTCCCTTTGAGCAAAAATTTTGATGCCGATCCAAACTGCCGTACAGTGCTGATGTGGAAGTATATATATGACACAGGGAACATAAAAATATGACATGGGTAATACTTGAGCAATATGGACTGTTCACGTGGAAAAAACACGTGGCGATTGATTCAACCCCTTCGGCATGAGGATAATTTCTTTTCAGCGTCGGTGATTTTATTTTTGACATATGTTACTGTTCCCTTTCTACATCTTCGCCGATGCCGACAGTATATCAACGATCAACGATTATTGTTGTTATGTGGACATTTTTCCTTTTGGATTTCGCTGATGCTGATGATGGGTGCGTGGCTGAAATTTTAAGTTGCGTACTCTTAGTCTAAATGCTAGGTTTACTTAGAGAAAAATGTCAATATGTTCAACAACTCCAAACCAACCCGAGTGTGTTCGATGATAAAACATAACAACAGAAAAAACCCATTAACCCATACACAAATGAATCTATTCAGAAAAGACAAAGTAGCACCCAAAAGAAAAATTTCACAAATTTTTTTAGGATGTGTTGAGTGCTCAACAAATGGCGATTCTCTTGGAAAAAACATAATCTCTACTACTACCCTCGTTCTTAGCCTGTGCAAATCAGTTGAGAAACCATTTGGATTTATTCTATTCTTTCAACATAATCTTTTTTTTTTTATCAATATGTACTCAAGTTCCCAGGTTTGTGAATCCAGATCCACCTGTGGGGTTTATCCTTTCTTCCCCCTTTCCTGTTAACCTCAATCCATGTCCTTTCTAGATAAGATCCGGGTAGGGAATCCATTGGCATGAGGCCATTTATCTATCATTCCTCTCTTACGGTGTTKCTCMTATGCCAATGAGTGCCCATAGCCTCGACGAAGTCACCCCAACATCACAGACCTTGCTCTGCTTCCAATGAGTGTCAATAGCCCTGATAGAGTTATCTGCATACCCTCTCGGAATTTACACTCTTTTTATGGATCATCTTTTTCTGGCATAAATACCAAGATCCAGTCAGAGAGGAGGATATCTATTTTTTGATAAGGTGAAACTGTTAAGATGGATCTTTCCCCGGATCTGTCCATAGGTACATGTGATTCTTTCCATCTAGCCATATTTCCATTTATCTCTACTAGGCCACTAGGGAGATATTTCATCGCTTCCCCAGGTAGTATGCTTACAAAGAAAAATATGATTTTGAAAATTTGTGTTTTCCCAACATCTCTATTTTGCATGTAAGTGTAGGTCAGGAGTAGAGTTTGCTTCACCATATTTATTAAATTCAACCATTGCTTTACGAAACACAACTTAATTAAAGGAAAATAACAAGCAAAAGAAAGAAATAAAAATGAGATCGAAGACGATCTTCCTTAAACCCACACACTCATCTTGATCAAAATGTATGATAAAAAAGAAATGAAACTCAAACAAAGCATCAAAAGACACATATGTTTATTTATTGTTTTTTTTTAGGAGAAGTATTGTTTTAAGGCATGGCCATTCATCGGGAGGGTGTCATATCCCCCCCTCAGATTTTGAAACCAGTATGTTCCTGCCTCGATATTATTAGCCACCTGAAAAGGTCCGAGCCATAGATTTTGGAAATTTGAGTGTTTTCCTTTGGACTCATTTGCTTTATCCCACTTCAAGACTAGGTCTCCTACCTCAAAATGATTTTCTTTGGCCTTATGCTTGTCGAACCATCTTTTAACTACCTGCTGATGAGCAGTGAACTTAACTTTATCCTTTTCTCTTTCTTCATCCAACATAAGAAGGGTATGAATCCTTTGTTGTAGAGAGGATGAGGGATGACCTCTTGATTCCTGGGCAAGATGAAAATATGGAAGATACAACCCGTTTGGAAGAATGGATTCTTTCCCATATACCAGAGAGTACAAAGAGTTTCCTATGGCTTCTTTAGGCGTTACTCTATTGGCCCATAGGGAATTATGAATTAAATTATGCCAATTCCTTTGATTTTCAACAACTATTTTTTTCTTAAATTCTCACTAGGTTTTTATTAGCTGACTCTGCTACTCCATTCCCTTGCAAATCGTAGTTATCATAATATCTTATTATGATCCCCGTATCAAGCGTGAATTATGTCAATCATGTGGAAGAAAAGTAGGCAACATTTTCAAAAACAAGGACATAGGGCATCCTAAACCTTGTTTTTAGCTGTTCTAAAAATTGGATCACTACGTTTTCATTAACGTGCATGAGAGGGATAACTTCCGTCCATTTCGTGAAATAATCTGTAGCAGTTAAGATATATTTATGTTGTTTCTAAGAATTGGGAGTAATTTCTCCTATGATTTTTATTCCCCATTTCTCGAATGGTATGGATATGGTCATCAACTAGAGTGGAATGGCTGCCCTCTTTTCCCTACCGGTGCTTACTTGACAAGATTTACATTTATTGACATATGCATGAGCGTCCTTGAACATAGTAGGCCAATAATACCCAACCCTTAATTTTTTGTGAGCCGTGGTTTCTACCGTGAAATGTTCACCTGCTGGGTTGTCATGGAGTTCTCTCAGTACCTTTTCTGCATCATCATGCTCAATACATTTGAGGAGTACTCCATCACAGTTTATGCATAAAAGCACATAATTTATGAGGTGATATTGAGAGGAATTTAACTTGAAAGCTCTCCTTTCTCTAGGGTTTATGTTTTCTAGGCAGGTTCCATGGTGTAGGAGATAAGACAGATTTTCGTACCAGGATGCTTTCCCAGGAGGAATGTATAATATTTCGCTGCACCATAATGAAAACTCGTTCTCCAAACCAGATTCTTCTGTGTTGATCAGATCTTGGGCCTCAACAACCAGTTTACACAATCCTTGAACCTTGACTATTTTGGAAGGTTTGATGTCTAAATCAAATTCCTGAACTATTTCCATCCAATTTCCCCTTCTTTCTCCCATTTATTGTTGGGATAACAAATATTTGACTGCGGGGTGGGGCACTATGACTTTAGTGTGATTTTTTAGGATATAGGATCTGAAATATTTGACTGCTTTATAAACTACGTAAGACTGTCTGTCTATAGTCGGATAGTTCAGTTCGACTCCTTGAAGGTCAGTTCTCATAAATGATACTGGTGCCTCATTGTTTTCATCATCCTTCTGGGTAAATACTGCAGCAAAGAATTTCTCATAAGAAAAGGTATAAAGGAAAAAATCTTTGCTGAAATTAGGGCTTCGTAGCACTGGTGCTTGGGATATTGCAGTTTTGATGTTGTTGAAAGCTCCTTTCCTTTCTTCATCCCATTTAAACTCTGCATCTTTGCGAATCATTTTTTGTAAAGGATTAAGAGTTTCAACGAAGTCAGGAGTAAATTTTCTCACAAATTTGATTTTCCCAAAGAAGGATTGCATGGCATTTTTATTGTGCAGCAAGGGGAGTTGAGTTATCACTTTTATCTGCTTAGGGTCGATGCTAATTCCTCCTTGAGATATGATATGACCTAATAATTTTCCCTCTTCTACAACAAAGCTGGTTTTCTTAGGGTTGAAAGATATTCCTTATTTCCTACACCTTTCAAAGATCTGAGTCAAATGTTGAATGTGGTCTTCCTTGTTTTTGAGTATACTGTTATGTCATCTGAATAGACTACCACACACTTATTAATCAATCCCTAAAAATCTATGTCCATGGCCCTATGGAAGGTTTCTCCCATGTTAATCAACCCAAAGGGCATGTGTTTATAAGAAAAGGTTCCCCACTTGGTCCGGAAGGTAGTTTTTAATCGATCATCTTATGAAACTAGGACCTGGTTATATCCCGAGAAATCATCTAGGAGGGAAAACATTTCAGAGTTGGATATTGTCTATAGGAGTTGTTCCATGGGTGGGAATGGATAATTATCCTTTTTTGATGCTCTATTAAGGTTTTTGAAATCCACACATAGATGGATCTCTCAATACTTCTTTCTGATAGGCACCAGATTGTCTACCCAGGCAGAGTGTCTTACCTAAAAGATAACCTTGGCATCTAATAATTTCTCCAACTCTTGATACATCAGAGGTTCCAGAGATGGGTGGTACTTCCTAAGATTTTTTTGGAGGGTTTTTACTCCAGAATTGATCCAGATGGATGTCAGTGGCTTCCCACCTATTCCAGCTAGTTCATTTTGGCAGTTTTCTAGTTTGGCAGTTTTTTCCTAGTTTTTGGGTCCCCGACTTCCGGGGCTGTTTTGAGGCCCTAAACAACATTTTTAGGGATCACCATAGTCAAACTATAGATGAATTTAGACTATGATGAAAAAGTGTGTATTCCTCGGATATACCTTTCCAACGAGCTATCGTGCGCCTAAAACAGAGATCATATGCAAAAGTTACGACCCCGGGAAATTGATGTACAAGCTTACCCCAATGGGGATCACATGAATTTTGGTGCTTCATCTCCTAGGGTTAGGTTTTTGGATGTATATGGTTTTGGAATTCACGTTCATTGTAAAAATGCCTTCAAAGAATCATTGTAATCATCTTCTTTCAAATGAGCACACCCGTCACATCTCTTCTTAGAGAGAAGCTGCCACCATTCCCGCAAGCTTGTTTTTCGCTGTATTTTACAGTTTCAACTTATTTCCTTATTGAATAAAAACCAATTTTACTGTATCTATGTTATTTTGTGTTAAAAATATTTTAATAATTTGTATTCATTTTGTTCTACTCATAAAATACAGATCATTGGTGTCAGAGCGGTCTTCTCCTTATCATTCTTAATGCATGTCCCCAACGAGGTCAAGGTACAAAAAATTGGGTCTCGAGCTTGTTTCTCTTTACGACGAAAGCTATCGCACACCCAAGTGACCTCTCATGGTAGGAGAAAAGAAGGACGACATGACATGATATCCTTTCAAAATGTTTCTTGAGGAATCCCTCACACAACAGAGGAACAAGATGATGGATAGTTTTGCGCAAATCCTTTAGCGACTACCGACAGGCAACACATCTTCCTTGAGCGGAGGTGTTTCCCCCTTCAAGGTAAAAATCAACTTTGATATTCCTATATTTGAAGGTCAGATAGACACATATGTTGTAGACAAATCATTGAATCTACTAGAAGGGTATTTTTCTGTCCATAACTTTTCAAATAGAGAAAATATTACTTTTGCGCTCCTCAAAGTCATTCCCCATGTCAAAGATTGGTGGGAAACTTTCTGTGAGAAAAAGGAAATAAAGGAACCCTCATTATTTGCAGTCACGGTCACCTAGGAATCCTTTAGGGATGTTGTTAAGGAGCAATACTACCCTAGCGAAATTTATGAGGACTTGTATACAAAATGGACCACACTATGACAAGAAAGAGACCAAGCAGTGACAGGGTTCACAAATATCTTCCATACCTTGCGCACCAAGCTGGGTATCAAATATTCTGAGTAGAATCTGGTGCTCAAGTATCTTGGTTCTATTCATAGATACATCCAAAACAAAATGGAATTTCTAGACATCTCATCCTTGAGCGTGGCCTATCGATATGTCGTCAAAATCGAGCAGAAGCTCAAACAAAAGATGCGATAATTTGGGCCTGGGAACCCCTCACAACAAAATCCAGGAAAGGGCGGCCCCAAAGCATAGAAAAAAGGACCGAGAAAATATGGACAACATCAAGACAACCAGTCCAATATGCAAGTAAAGGAGGACACTGGAAATACAAAGAAAGATACTAGGAAGTGGTGCAACTTCCATAAGAGGCTCTAGCATAAAACTGCTGATTTTCACTCAAATCATTCACTGGTGGTTGAAGTGAAAGCATCTGAATCAAATGTAGGTTCTTAATATGAGTTAGAACTAGAAAGGGGGATATATATCATTGATATGGAACCCAGTTCCACCATTTCTACCACCAAGCTCCAACCCGGTGAACCAGACGAGCCAGAAGAAGGCGAGCTCATTTTCCATTCACATATATGGGTAAAAGGCACCCCACTGCACTTCATCATTGATAGTGGTAGCCAGAAGAACCTCATATCAGAAGACATCATCAAGTGGCTATCCCTGCTGACAATGCTGCACCTATGACCCTACACGATTAGATGGTTCTGCCAAGGAAGAAATCTTCACGTCAGCCAAAAGTGTCGACTGTCGTACGACAACAAGCCCTTCAAAGACAAGGTATTATGTGATGTTGCTCCTCTCAAAGTTTGTAATGTTCTTTTGGTCCAACCCTATTTATGGAAACCTCATGTTGTATATGAGTATAGGCCTCGTAATTTTGTTATTACTTTGAACATGAAATTGTACAGGATATCCGAGGCAACCCCACCTAGTGCTATTTCCTTGATCTCTGCCAAACAATGCAGGAAGGTCATCTCTAAGACCGAGAAATTTGTATTCTTCATGATTCTCTCTCAAAGTGAGAGAAAGATCACAACCACATCTAGGGGCTCCGTGAATGATCTCTCCACACAATAGAAGAACGTGGATAAGGTCGTGGAAGAATACTCAAATATCTTCTCCTCACCTACCGGGGTACCTCTGCATTTCCAGGTGAAGCATCCCATCGATCTGACCCGCGACGCACCCTACCCAATGGGCCAGTCTACCGTCTCTCTCTGTTAGAAAATGAGGAGATCAAGAGGAAGATCTAAGAACTTCTCCATAAGGGGCACATCCATCCCATATCATTGCCTTGTGGGATCCCAATAATGTTGGTGCAAAAGAAAGATGGGACATGATGACTATGCATTGATTATCGAGCCTTGAATAAAATCATAGTCCATAACCAATACCCTATTACCTTAATCGATTACCTCCTCGATCAGCTCATTGGGGCCAAATATTCTAGTAAGATTGATCTAAAGTCTGGATACCACCAGGTCCCAATAGAACATACATATGTATGGAAGACCGCCTTCAAGTCAAAAGAAGGTCTTTTCGAATGGCTGGTCATGCCCTTTGGTTTGAAAAATGATCCAACAACTTTCATGAGGATGATGGACGATATCCTGCGACCTTTCACCAATAAGTTTGTAGTGGTGTATCTGGATGAAATCGTCATATACATCAAGACTTGGGTGGAATACTTGCAGGCTGCAACATATTCAACAGGTTTTGCACACCCTGTGACAAGATAAGTTATATTCCAACTTGGAAAAATGATCCTTGGACATGGATAAGGTCCATTACCTAAGATACATCGTTGATCAACATGGTGTGCATGTGTATCTGACCAAGATCCAGTTAATCCATGACTGGCCATCCCCAACCACACTCACTAAGATTTGGAGCTTCTTGGGCGTTACCAATTTCTATCATAGGTTTGTGTTGGGATTCTCTCATATCTCATGGGCCCTCAGCCAAGTAACGAGGGGTGGTGGAAAGGAAAATTTTTTGTGGGGATTGTCCCAACAACAAGATTTCAATAATTTGAAGAAGTGCTTGTGCTCATCCCCAGTACTTTCATTACTGAACCCGTAACAACCCTTTGAGATCGAGACAAATGCTTAAGACTATGCTGTGGGTGTCATTCTCACTCAACACAACCACCCTGTGGCATATCATAGTGATACACTATCAAATGTTGTCCGTAAGTACCCTACTTATGACAAATAAATGTACTCCATTGTGTAAGCCTGCCGCCAGTGGAGACATTACATTCTTGGGAAGGAGACAATCATCCAAACTGATCATAAGACATTGTCGTTCATGCAGACACAAGGAAAATTGCAGAATGACCACCATCAGAAGTGGTCGACATACTTGCAGTAGTTCCACCTCAACATAAAGTATAAAACATGAAGTACCAACTAAGTTGTTGGTTGCCTCATTCGACCTCCAATCATGACACTCACCACGATTATAGACTCTTGCGACCATGAGACCTTTAGATGGCCCCACCTCTATGAGACAGATATTGACTTTGCCACCACCTATCAAATGTTGGGAGCAAACTCATTTGTCGCTAATTTCCATCTTCACGATGGGCTGTTGTGTCATCTGGGCCATCTTTGCGTTCCATCAAGAGAATGAGTGAAGATGATTTGGGAAGCTCACTGTAGTCGGGTGGAATAACACTTCGACATTAAAAATATAGTGGAAGTGCTGCATAAATGTTTCTACTAGATGAAAATTTGACATGATGTCAACAAGTATATCAGGTCCTGCACCATATGCGTAGCTGCCAAACTGACCACTAAGAAACAGGGCCTGTACACCCCTCTGGCTACTCCTGATAGGCCATGGGAATCCATCTCAATGGAGTACATGTCAGGCCTTCCATCCACCAAGAAGGGAAATGACTGTGTTTTTGTGGTTTCTTATCGCTTTTCCAAGATGACGATTCTAGCCGCCTGGAAGATGAGCATCACAGCAGAGGCCACTACCAAGATATTCTTTGAATGAGTATGGGTACATTTTGGAATCCCGCAAACCATTATCTTATATTGGGACAATCGATTCCTCAGTACATTCTGGTCGAGCCTCTTGTCACTGCTAGACACAAATCTCACCAAATCCATTGCCTTCCACCCCTAGACAAATGGCCAAACTGATGTTGTTAATCGGATTATCATGCATATCTTGCGCATGTACAATTCCAAGCATTCCCACACATGGGATAAGAGTATTCCCTATGTCCAACATAGCTACAACTGAGATCTACATAGTTCAACTGGATACAACCCATTTCAAGTGGGGTTGGGATTCCAACCATTGGGCCCCATGGATGTTGCACTACCCGTGGTGGCCACCTCGTCTGACTCGTCCCCTGCTCCACCTGAATATGACAAATCCACCTAGTTCATTGAGAGGATCTAACACATCCACCGATAGGTTCAAGATATTTTATAGAATTCCAATGCCAAGTACAAGTAGCGCCATGATCAACACCAGGTGCCACACAAGTTTTAGATGGGAGACAAAGTTTGGTTTCACTTGTAGAAAGAACGCCTTACTAGGCTGCATCATAAGCTTCGTCTACTCCATTATGGGCCATACACCATCACCAAGGTTGTGGGTGACAATGATTTTGAGCTCAACATTCCCCCTTTCCTTGGCTTGCACCCAATATTCAATGTGTCTCTCCTTCGACCATATTTCCCACCATTATTAGACACCTTAGAGATAATAGAGAAATTGAAACCAACAGATCTCAACCCTGACTGCATGCAACATGCATCCAGTGATAAGATTGTGGACACACATGTCAAGGGCACTCTACATCAAAGGGTCCATATTTATCGAGTTGTCAAAGCATGGGAGCTCCTGCACCAAGGCAAGTGGCTTACCCAGGGCCAAATTCAACAGAAATTTCCTCATATGATGGAGGAACTCAACACAATGGAGACCATTTCTTCTTAAGGGAGGAGGATTGATATATATGGATGTCAGTGGCCTCCCACCTATTCCAACTGGTTCATTTTGGTAGTTTTCCAGTTTGGCAATTGTTTCCTAGTTTTCGGCTCCCCAACTTTCGGGGCTATTTTGAGGCCCTAAACAAAGTTTTAAGGGCTCACCACAATTATATTGTCAATGGAGTCACATTATAACGACAAAATGTGTAGTCCTCGGATAGAAATTTCCAATGGGATATCGTTCACCTAAAACAAATATCATATGCAAAAGTTACAACCCTAGGAAGTTGATGTACTAGCCTACCCCAACGGGGCCCACATGAATTTTGGTGCTTCATCTCCTAGGGTTAGGTTTTTGGATGTCTAGGGTTTTGGCATTCATGTTCATTGTAAAAATTCATTCAGAGCCTCATTGTAATCATCTTCTTTCGAATGACTGCAATCATCACATCTCTTCTCAAAGATAATCCGCCACCATTCCAACAAGCTTGTTTTCCACTGCATTTTATAGTTTCATCTTATTTCCTTATTGAATAGAAACCACTTTTACCGTATCTCTATTATTTTGTGTTAAACATATTTTAATAATATGTATTCATTTCTTTATACTTATAAAATCTGGATCAAGACTTTAACGGGATTGTGTTTTGGATAATGCGAGTATCATAAGTTTTCAATTCCTGGTAGGACCAAGAAAAGACATGTTGATATTTTTTAAACTGTTTGAGATAAGATTTCCTTTCTTCTTCAGACACTGTCTTACCCAAATTGAAATTATTGGGGTTCTCATGGGTTCCTAGGCTTATAGTTTTGCATATGGGACATGAGATCCATGTTTTTTCATTCTTTGTCCCTTTAAATGTTTACCATAGGTCGAAAAGGTTCTCCAGATTGGCCACTCCTTTTGGTATCGCATGAAACTTTTGTTCCCTTCTTATGTTTGTGGATGTTTGATTCTGTGATTAGTTCTTAGAATATTTCATCATCAATGGCCAAATCCTTAAAATTCTCTTGATTAGTCAGGAAATCTACAATTTGTTCATCCCCTTCAAAGACTTTCCAGTTAGAAATGTTGTGAGGTATTGATGGTTTGTAGAGAAGTTCTACTGCAAACCTTAAGGCTTCATAGTCTTCTAAAGGAGATAATCTGGAGGCCGTAGTGGCTAGAGAATCAACACAGATATTTTTCATTTTGGGAATAGCAGTAATGTTGAAGGCCTCAAAATTGTCTATTAGTCTATGCACCTCTTACTGATAATTCCTTAAGTGAGGTGAATTGAAATGGATAATATTCTTCACTTTCCTAATGATAATTTTAGAGTCTCCAAAAAATTTCAATTCCTTGATGTTTAAGTCGATGGATTTGTTTAGTCCTTGGATTAGAGCTTAATATTCAACAATGTTATTAGTACATTCGAATTCTAATCTACAAGATAAGAAGTTTCATTTCCCCTTAGGGTTAATGAGGATGCATCCTTCTCTCGACCTCTCTTGTGATTTAGAACCATCAAAGTACAACATCCAAATTTGTGGGGGGGAATTTCTAACTTCTTCATGTGTATCTATTTTTTCACTTTCAACCTCCATGTTTGCTACTCTTTTCGGAGAATCCTAATAGAGGATGCTTTCCCCTACAGTCGCTAGTAAGTCTATTTGGAATATCATTTTGTATTTTTGTACAGACGGTATGTCAGACATGTGAGGGGCGAAATTACTGAAATCAGAATCACAGGAGTAGTTTCCTAACACAAGGAAATATGTTGATGAGGGTTCATTTTGGCTATCTAAATAAGTGACGGTATGTTTGAGGTATATTTATCTATCAATCCTGATCATGTTTGGATGTCCTTTCAATGGAAAACATAAGTGATCCTAGTCAGTACTAAAATATCCATTTAATTTCTTAGACTGGTCTTGGCTAAGTAACATTCCATAGGCCTCCGGGATGTCTACCACGATTATGTCAATTACTTGAATAGATTTAGGGTGTGTAGGAATTCTGATCATGACATATTTTAGTTCCCCGATGACCTTTACCTGAGTTCTATCTAGTTTTATAATGTGTTTATCACTTTTAACTAGGGTTGCGTTCAGTTTCATGCAGATTTTCAATGGCATGACATTTGAAGATGCCCCAGAATGTACCAAAAAATTATGTAGATTTATGTTAAAGACCAAAAACATCAAGAGGAAAGGAGGAACAAAAGGCCTTCCTTTTTTATCCAAAGAGCAAGCATTCACATTCGACTTATTTGTTAAGTCCGTGGGAGACGAGGTGTCGCCTTGGTTAATGTTTGTCAAAGAGGTATTTGTTAATTTTAAGGCCCGTAACAAAAAATACTTTTGTTGAGGAATCCTGTACATGTCCATGACATACACATTAGCTTTCATATTCTTCAAGTATTCTACTACATGGTAGTCTAGCTTAGGCGTTTCCCGTGTATGTATGTTTGTGTGATTGTTTTGGGAAGAAAATAGCAGTTTGGGGAGATCAACCGCTTTATTTCCTCGAGATAATTGAGTAGTGGTGAGATTACTTTGGACATGTTGAATTTTACTACATGTTTGTATAGCCAGAATTTTAGCTGGGGGTCCTTGCACCTCAGCAACATCGTTGAAAGGTATCGGGTGATCGGAATCCCATATCAACATGACAATCTCTTTAGGTGGTTCTTTACTTTCTTGATCAATAACACCTATTGCCGAGCCATTGGATTGTTTGGTTAGAGATCATTCATCTAGGAATCGATTAGCCATTAGATTCATAACATGCAACCATTGGGGGCAGTCCCTTTCTGAATGGTTTTCTTGGTGGTACATGCATAAGGAGTCAGATGATACGTTCCCTAAGTCAATGTTCAGGTTGGATGGGGGAGGTTATATAGCCTTAAAGGGTGGGTTCCTTTTAAAAAAAGGTTTATAAGGCCTTTGACTTTGGTTTTCCTCCCCAACACTCCTTTTCATATCTTTGATCTCGTTCGAGATTTTTTTGATCATTCGCTGCAGCTTTTCTAGATCCCCTCCCTCTTTCTCAGGACCTTGTTCTGTTTGTTTTCCCATGGGTCTTGTAAACAAAATTCCTCTCTTAGGTATAGGTTGGGTTTCCTTTTTTATTAGTTAGATAGGATCTTCTTTGCATCCTTTCATTTGGAGTTCAATTGTTTTAGCTTCTTTGAAAATTTCAGCTAGAGTATGTTTGGCATCCCTTTTTACGAACATGAAAATAGAAGCTGGGAGAGCATTAGCGTATACTTCAATTTGCAACTCTTGGGCAGGTTTAGCCTCGAGTTGGAATTTGTTCAAAATGGTGGTGAAACTTTGGTTGAAATCCTTAAACTTTTCTTTTGGACTCATAGTGGAGGCGAAAAGTTCAACCATTAGAGATCTTGTAGTAGTTTCTTCAACAAATTTGTCAAATAAATCCTTTTGAAACTTTGTCTAGCTAGTTATGGAACCAACTGGTAGGTTGAAATATGAAGTTGAGGCTGAATTTTCAAAGGTATAAGGAAAACGTATGCACACTACATCTTCGTGTTGCACATTCTCTAACCTTATAGCTAATATGAACTTCTTAATATGGTCCTCAGGTAATCCGAAGGTTTTAGGGTCAAATTTAGGAAGTAATTTTTCTAGATGTCCGGGTAGGTTATGCACCCGTCTTGGGATTGCCAAAGAATCTTTGGCCAACCATGGTTTATTGTCTCTAGGTTGATCTCCCATTTCTCCATTGCTATCGTTATTATCCTCCATGTCTTCTGGTTCAGAAACTAAGCGATCTGAGTTAGACCCTTCCTCTTGAGATTCAAAATCGTCAGGTTCAGAGTGATTACCAACTGGTGTTTCAGGTATTATATTAAGGGGTTGTTCGATCTTTGTGAGGGAAAAATCTATTAGGTCTTATACCATGTGAACAAATACCTGGTCAAGGGTGTCAACAAATGGCCTGCTTATTTTTTTTATTCAAGGAAGTAAAGGAGCTAAAGGTAATGATCCGATGTGTTAGGAATAAGCTCTGGTGATTCTCCTAAACTTATTTAACTCTTCGTGGAAAAGAGCGTAAGGTATTTTATAGTACATGTGTTCTTCCTCTTCGTGTTGAGGCGATTTACTCATATCAAGAGTACTCTCTCTATGTGGTATTTCTTAAGAGTGACTAGCCATGCATGTGGGCTGTTTTGAATCTATAGGCTATGCAGAATATATTATCAGAAATATTGTTATCCATGAATTTGTTTAGGCCCTCCTTCTAGAACCAATTCTGTTGAGGGGTCCAAGATCCCTTTAACTCAACAACATGAACCAAACCCACTTAAGAGGTCCAATTAGACTCGTAAGAGTTTGATGAGTGGTAAGGTTCTCCAGATTTGTGATCTGGCAATAATTATCAATGAGATTTAATTGTGATTGATAGATATGTCTTTTCTTTGAAACGCTCTTTCCTCAAGCTACACAGTTCTCTTTTTTGTTCTTTTCTAACATTTATAACAAAAGAAAGATAGAGGTTTAACTAAATGGAAGAGGGAAGTTAAATTGCATTTTGGGGGAAGGCTGGGTTTTAGGATAACCTTTATACCTTAGCATGCAAAAGAAGAAGATATAAACTACTTCAAACTATCAATAATACCATTTTGGCTAGTAAACATTCAACATCATCCGAGATAAAAATTACAGAAAGAAAATATATACGTGACAATAAGTTAGTGAAAGAAAAGTAATTTTCAATGCTCTATTATCAATCACATGTTAACACAATCAATTTCTATTCATCAACTAGAATAAAAGAACTATTGCAACATTATAAGATAACTTTAAATAACATATACCACAACTCTTACTCAATACAACAAAAAATATTGAATTCAAAGACAAAGATAATCCCCTTTGGTCCAATCACATTTACGCCTCAGATGAAAGAAGTGTCTTTGGTTCTAAACAAAACTTCTTAATTAAAATAACTTGCACATAAATAGTTCTCTTACAATATTCCAGAAAAGTATTTCTCTCGAAAACCATCAACCTTTTGTCCAAGGTCGATGCCCTTATTTATAAAAATAACTAAACTAAAAATAACTACTAAATTTGTGTTAAGAAAACACCATGTGGCAGACTTTATCTATATGTTCTCTTTTTCTTATCTTTTCCTTCTCTTGTGGTTTTACCGAAGTGGATTGTTCCTCTCGTATTCTGAACATCTGTAGAAGGGATCTTCACATGTATTTTCATAAGGGAACCTTTGTTGATCCATCACAAAAGAGAGGACCTACTTCATCTCAACTTTCCATTCCTTGTACTTGATTAGTTTGATACTCAAGCGCTGTAAGACTGCGAGAGATTTAATTGAAGGTTCCATGAACTTCTTCACTTGACCCGTGATCATGCTTGAAACCTGTGAAATCTCTTCTTCGTACACCTGGTCTTGATCTGCATACCGCTTAACTATGTTGCGTAGATCAACAAAATCCTCTGGTGGGCCAAACTCTCGGAAGTTGGTATTCCTCATTTCTTGATTTTTTTTGATCTCCCAAGTTTTCTCACATTCTTCCCATCTCTTCTTCATTTTCTGCCAGGGTTCCTGGACCATGCATACCCAATGTTGAACTGCCTTCCTTATTTGAGCGATACTACTATCCATCGACACTCAAATGCCATGCTCTTTTGTATCTTGGCCCTTTTGTACTTCACTGATGTAGTCTATCCGTTATAAGGGTTGGTGTGCCTTCTCATACCATCGTTGCATGTATTTATAGGTTGCGAGCCCCATGAGGGTATCTTCTTGGAAATCAACTATGTAGGTGGTGAAGAGGTCTCTCTCACTTGCGAATTGTGCATACATCTCTCAGAACTCACACTTCAAAAGTACCACCACCTTCGTTGAATTTTGGTAATACTCTGCTTGATGTCATAGAAGATTGAGTTCCTTCTTCATGGAAGCCACCTCCCTTTCATCCATTTTCTCCCTGTCTAAAGTAGCATTGGTTATGGCCATCCATGTTCCAATTAGCTCATTCATGTTAGCACTTTCTGTGTCAAACAATGTTTCCTATGTGGTTATGAAAAGTGTGTTATCGAGTGTGAGATTCCTTTTCTTGATTGTTCTTCTCATCACAACTTTCCTTTTCCCGTCATAAGCAATTTCCTATATATCAACGACTTCATCCACTGGTTCAAGAATCTGTTGATCTCCCTAGGACAGAGTACTGCCTAGGCTTCCTGCTGTATAGAGATGTTCCATGGAAGGTTTTTTTAATTCCTTAGTAGGGGAGGTTCTTGTATGTTTTGGTGATTTGGCCTTCTGTTGGTCCTCTTTGGTTGAAAAAGTCTTTTTCCTAGGTGGGGAAGTAGGCGAAGGATTGACATTAGCTGGGATTTAGTCCATTGAGATGCCAATTTTTGGCTCCCCTGTTTCTTCTTATTTTTCACCTGTATCCAAGTCATTCTTAGAGACGTGACCCTGAGGATGTGTTCCTGAATTATTGGGAAAAATATTGTCATGAGTGTTCCTAGCCTCATGGTCGCCTTCCTGGGGATTTGGGGTCAAAACATCGAAAGTTGAAGCAAATGTTTCCCTTGGTT
This sequence comes from Picea engelmannii, assembly GCA_009831015.1. Lineage (NCBI taxonomy): Eukaryota > Viridiplantae > Streptophyta > Pinopsida > Pinales > Pinaceae > Picea > Picea engelmannii. The sequence goes on from ML787975.1 coordinate 627,810, forward strand.
CCTCTGCTTGTGTGATTGGTTTCAGGGTTATGTGTGAAGCTTCTGAACCTTCCTCATTGTCATATATGGTGATTAAATCTATGAGGACAATAGGCATACCCATCCCACTTGATATTGTTGCTGACCTTCGCTGAGCTGTAGTAATTACCGACGATCCTACCTGTGGTGACATAGGTATGGGGTTTTCTTGATCATCGGTCTCCTCTGGTGGAATTGTCTCTGAGCCATTTATCTCTTCCTCATGATTACTTGTATCGACCAGGGTAATCCTCAAGGGTCCTATCAAAGGGTTAAGTGGGGGATCTTCCCCTAATCTTTGTATATCTCTTTTGACTTCTTCTAGTAACAATATTCCCCTCCTCCATGCCTATGCTGCTTTTACTACTCTATTTTATTCTCTTACACAAAGGGATTATTGAGCTATTTTCTCTATTGTTTCCACTTGCTCGTCCATATTCATTACTTTGAACTTGGTCATGTTAGGGTTATCCCTTCTATGGAGCACTTCCTCCCAGTCTTGGGCACCCTCGATGAAGATCTCATCTTTGAAGCTATCATGAGGATATGGCCAACATGAAGACACTTGAGACACATGATGGAGTACCAGGCCTTTTGGATCATGCTTATGAAAATGGCCCGTGGGGAAACGATACTCAAGCTGAATCAATCCCTCTTGTTTCACCTATACAATGTCTTTTACCATGTAAAACCCGATATGAAAACCATAGGGTATGAAAGCCCTCTTCTTATATTTTACCAAAGAGGCATCATAGCCTTGCAGAATGGTCTGGTAACAAATTTGTCCCAAAATGAGATGGTCCAAGACATGAATGAGGAGTATTTGTGGTGTGCCAATAGCTCCAAACACTCTGATATAAGTGCGTGTTTCTTCAAAATACCAGTGGTCCACTTTGGAAATCATGTTTTTAGCTGTCTCTGAAATCCTTGAGAATTATTTTCTAAATATGATGAAGTGCACTTGGGATATGAACCTATTTCTTGTACTTATTTTCCCACAGAATGCTAAAATAAACATGCATGGGTAACTCAACAACATGCCAACTTAAATTCATACATGCAAAAACGTTTCTTGCGCAGATTACATCCAACATGTATGATGCCATGTGGAAAACTGGTGTTTCTCCATCCTTTGGTGTTTGGTCCTGTAGGATGTTGGTGCTTAGCTATTTGGAAATGATGGCTCCCCAGTTGAAACTTCTCCTAGAGATTTCCACGGTATATGCTAAGTGCATCCACACTTTTAAAAACTTAGAGCAATCTTTTCCCCCATATAATTGGCATATTAAATCCATTAAATACATATACGGTTCTTTGAGGTTTACCACGCTATACCATTCATTACTCCTATTTGTGAACTTATTATCTTCCTTCCACCATGAGGCCAGTAACCTACTAGTGTCATGGAACTCATAAAATCTGACCACAAATTTTGTATTTAGTCTCTCCTCTTGGTCTCTAAGTTTGTAGTACTTTTGTACCTCTACTGGAAGAAAGACACCAACACATTCACCCTCCTCATTATTGACTGTGCATTTCTTCAACTCTTTGTGGTCAATCATCCATAATAGGGTTTCTATGTAGGGAAAAAATGGGGTCTGGTAGGCCACCATATGTAGATATGATCACCTAATGTTTGGGAAAACCTAGTCATCCAATATCCCGACGTCCGGGTCGCTGTGAGGTATAAAATCCGGGTAATCTTCCTGATTGATTTTTTTGAAAAGATCTCCCCAATGTGGGAGCATTACTTTAGATCCAGTGCTCGCCTCTGTGTCCACGAATTCCAGAGGTTGGGTGAATTGTTTCTTAGTGGAAGTTTGGATGATCGATTTCGCTTTTGAAATGAAATATAGTTCTCTTGCAGAAACCAAAATCAAACTTTTGTTGATCTCCAATTATTTCATTTTGGGCATTCTCGGTGAGCATCTGGTCATCGAATTTCTTAGAGGCATCTTCCTACATAAAAAATGGAATAAAAAACTACAAGCCAACTACGACAAGTGTTATTCGAAGAAATATGAAATGTAATCAATAAATACCATGCTTACCTCTTCCTCGTAGGAAACGACCTGGGCTTACTAGTAATTGAAGTGGAAAAATGACTTGTTACCTCTTTGATGCTCTCTCTTTCTCTTTTGTCTGCTCGTGAGATCAACGATTTGCGAATGAAACACCATGCTTAGACGTATCTCATAAATTTAATGCATACTTACCTTGTCGCATCGAGTCTTAAATTCATGAGTACATATATGATCTATACAATCTATAACAAAATCCTCACCATTCTTGGGATTAAATGCAACACAGGTTGGTGACGCAAGAGCATGTTATTTTAAATTTCATCAGTGAATTCAAATTTCGAAGGTCGGCGTGTGACGTCGTGTTGTTGGTTATGTGAAACTCTAAATTGTTTTAACAAATCACATACATCATACCTTACTTAGCTAGAGGTGTGTTCTCAAATTACCCGAGCGATATTCACACTCCAAGAGAACTAGTATGATCAGTATCGGGGATACGAAGGATCACAGATCGACCAGGGTCATCGTCAGATAGAGATTCTAACTAAAATCGAAAATTAGGTGTCCTAGCTATGACAAGTGCATTGT
>ML787975.1:631827-662101 GCA_009831015.1 Picea engelmannii
TGATGCCGATCCAAACCGTCGTACAATGCTGATGTGGAGGTGTTGACATGGAAGTATAGATATGACACAGGGGACATCAAAAGATGACATGGGTAATACCTGAGAAATATAGACCGTTCACGTGGAAAAACATGTGGCAGTTGATTTGACCCCTTGGGCATGATGAGTGTTTCTTTTCAACGTCGATGATTTTATTTTTGACATATGTTACCGTTCCCTTTCCGCCTCTTTGTCGATGCCGACGATATATCGATGATCATCGATTATTGTTGTTATGTGGACATTTTGCATTTTGGATTTCGTCGATGCCGATGATGGGTGCGCTACTCAAATTTTAATTTGTGTACTCTTAGTCTAAATGCCCGATTTACTTAGAGAAAAATGTCAATTTTTTCAACAACTCCAAACCAAACTGAGTGTGATGGATGCTAAAACATAATGATATAAAAAAACCGTTGACCCCTACACAACTGACTCTATTAAAAAAAGACAAAGTGGTACCCAAAAGAATAATTTCACAAATTTTTTTAGTGTGTGTTGAGTGCTCAACAAGGGGTTCGAGAGTTGAGTAAGAAAGAGATTGTTGGTGCTATAATATTTTCTAGAAATTCATGAAAGGTTTATATACAAGTGTTGAGATATTTACTCATAAATTCCTTTGTTCAACTGTTGCAATCAATGTTCTTAGTGTATGTGTTTCTTTCTTTATTATCATTAAATGTGTTCTTATTCATATGAATGAGAAATATTTGATGCAGAATTTGTTGTAGTATGCTCCGTGTCTATCTTGTTTCATATTTTCACTTTCAGTCTGATGAGTTTATACATAATTCATTTAAATTAAATGCTTAGTGTAGATTTAAGTGTTTTCTCTTTCATCTATCCATGCTTTAGAGATTGTTAGTCTAGAAATAGTTGAGTGTCTGGATTCTGAGATTTAGTGCTCTTCTATCAATTTATGAAAACCTAGAATTGATATTCCTTATTACTCCATGCCCAATGCGTGTTTCTATCAACCCTACCAACCATTCTGTAAAATTTTCATCCACATAAAATATATCCCTTGTATTGAATTAAGAACTAGTATGATAGATCCCTCTCTAGATTGGAAGGAGTATAGCTTCCAATCTGAAAGTAGGTTTGTGGTTACCTCTGAGATTTTCTATTGCAGCCAAGAAAATTTATAGAGTGATAACATTTTGGCACTGTTTCCGGGGAACAAAGGTGATTTTTTCCCAGGGAAAGAACGAAAAAGTTTCAAGATCTGATTACTGAGGGTAAACAAAGAATCATGTATAAAAGTTGGTTGTATAATTTTACCTTGGTGATTTCATTGTCAAGATCAATTACAAAAAGGTGATCCCACTGGAAATCCTGGCTCCCAAGAAGATTCATACAAGGAAGAATCTAGACCCAAATAATCCAGAATATACTTTTGACCCTGAAAAGATTATTCAAAAAAGTCAGAAGAAGTTATCTGAGTCACATACAATTTTCTTAGAAATAAATTTTTCCTTGCCAAAAGATGAAGTAAGAAGTATTGAAAATATTCCTTTTGTTGTAAAGTTTGAAAAATCCTTTGTCAGAACCAAGTCAAAATCTGATTTAAGTAAGACAATGTTTGATACTGACAAGTTTAAATATTTATTTTCTACTAATCCCAGTGTTAGTTCCCCAAATGCTTCAGTTTCAAGTCAAGTTTCAACTCCAAGATCGAGTCCTATTAGAATCATGGCTGTTGGGTTTTCCCCTCTTGTTCTCCCTGCTTAACTACATGACTTACCTCAGAATTATTCTAAAAGAATTAAAACATATAATGCAGAAGGAGACATCACAACACAACAACATTTAGAAAGATTCAATGATTTTATTGATTTAGAGGAGGTTGACTATGAATATGATAAACTAGAATGTTTGCAAAAAGTTTTGTTGGAGAAGTAAAGAAATGGTTTAAGGGACTTACAGTAGGAAGTATTCTTGATTTTCCAAGTTTTGAAACAGTTTTTCTCAGAAAATGGGAGGATAAGAAAAATCCATTACAACTCTTGACATAGTATAACAATTTGAAAATAGATGTTGTTGAGACAGTGAAAGAGTTTTCCACTAGGTTCATGAAGGTGTATAATGCAATCCCAGACCAGGTTAAACCCCCTCTTGGAGATGCCCAATTGCACTATGTTGATGCTTTCAATAGTGATTTTTCTTTTTTGTTAAGAGAAAGGAGATCTACCACTTTAGCTAATACGATGAATGATGTTATACAGGTAGAATATAATTTGATGGCATATGGAAAAATAAAGATTAAAGTTGAAACTGAGAAAAAGAAAGTCAAGGAAGAAAATCAACCTTCATCCTCTAAATCTTCAGATGTAAAGTTAGATATGATGGTGAAAACTATGGAGAAATTAGTGTAAAGGTTGACCTTGGATAATAGACCTCCTCCTAGAGAAATAAAAGGGATTCAAGTAAGAAATCCAAGTTTCAGGAGACCTCCAATCCCTCAAATAAGACAACGAGATCAAAGAAATAAGGGAGACCAACAAATCAAACCTCCATTTCAGGAAAATTATGCTGAAGATTTTGTTGAAGAAACTGAAGATAAAATCCATTTGTTTGATGAAGATGATTCTGGAATATATTTTACAAAGAAGAGAATGACATGTTTCAACAAGAACAAGATAATGAATTGTTGATGGATTCAAAAGAATATAGACAAGGGTATCAAAATGCCATTTTTGAATTTTAGAAACAATATAATCTCATGAACATAAATGTAGTTGTTAATCCAAATAAATCTCAAGCTAATCATCCCTCTACCATTCAAAGGAAGAAAGATCCTCCAAGGAAATACATGCCAGAGAAAAATAATCCAAAGGATGATGGTCCAAAGAAATACTAAGATGCAAAGGAAGATGTTAACAACAAAGAGGTAGAAAAATATCAGTCTACTTTTAATCTTGAAAGTGAAATATCTAAGCTAAACATTTCAATTCCTTTTAATGAGATGTTACACATTATTTTGGTCACCTCAGTGATTAATTTACAACATGTGTTCATGTTCCTTGAAAATATTAAACTAGACTTTATCCATGAGAAAAGTGGTTTTCTTTTCCTCTTTCAAAAACCATAACAAGGAAGGTCGTCACACCCTTGTTGTATACAAGGAAGGTCGTCGCACCCACACAAATTTACCTCCATATCACAGACTCAAAGAAGGAGCTACAAGGAAGACACTAGCAAGGATCAAGCGTCCTTTAAAAGGTATGTCACTTGTACCTCTCTAAACTAGTTTGTATGACAATGAAGTTTAAGGTGAAGTATGTATTCTGTTTTATTTTGTTCTAGTTTCTTGTGGAAGTTAGGGAGATCTGTTTGTGTCTGCACTTACCAATTAGTTCGATAACAAAATTGGTGACCATATTGGAGATACTTTTCTTTTTGTTTTTTTTCCTCTTATTTTCTTTTAACCTGCTTTCTTTTGGTTAATTTCATTCTCTGATTTTGTGGGCGATCCATCTTGACTCCCTGGTTCTTAAGGTTCAGTGAGAAGTTTTGTCTTTCTTCCCATTTTTCTTTATTTTCAGACATCGTCGCACTGTACCCTATTGACATCCCATGACGATCCTCTAATGTCGCACTCTACTGGTGAATACTAGTGTGATGACATCGCACTGTACCTTATTGACAACCTGCGATGATCTTAGAACGTCACATTGTGCTCCTCTACAACCTACGATGATTCCTGTAGGAATTGTTGGGTGATAGCCATTTTTATTTTCTCTACCCAGTTTTGCCTCTATTACTTGGGATGAACTTGTGACACTAGTGAATGATTGATTTATAAGTTTGAAGTCGACATTTGATTGATTTTTGGAAATTTAAAGTCTTGTTTGTAAACTTTGCAATATTTGTTTTTGTTTCTTGTCACAAGGATATCATCTTGAGATCTTGGTCCTGAGTGCTTGTTTGACAAGGAGTCCTTGATTTATTTGGATTTTTGGATTTTTTTTACTTTCTAGATTGTTAATTGATTGAGAGACAATTTTTCTTTGTATTTGACAAAAGATTTTCTTATCATTTCATTTTTGTCTACAATGTGAACTTGATTTGGGAATAGTGTTGAGAATGTGCTATTTTTCTTGGATTATGCTTTGTTTTCTTCATTACATCTGTGATCTGATTTGAGAAGGAAAGAATTGAAGTCTCTCTTCTTTTTAGTATTCTTTACAAGAAAATTGTTACATTCAAATATTTGTAAGAAGAGAAAAATTGGAAAATTTTGTAGATTTTTGATTATTTGGAATCTTTTTCATTCAAAAATTGAGAAATTTTGTTTCATAGCTTTTGTATTCCAAAAAGAGACACCTTATCCCTACTTTAATTAGAGTTCATCTGATTAAAATATTTCATATAATCTCTTCTTTCATTTTATTGGGTCAAGGTCAAATACATCATCAGTTTCATTTCCGTTTCCCTTTTGAGTAAGCAACAACCTTTAAAATGCAACACAATTTTAAAATTTATTAGAAACTTTTATTTTCTATAAATTCTATACACCAACATTAGCTAGGATAGCACTTTGGAATAGGTTGTAAGGCACACTCTCCAAAGCATCAAAACACACAATAATATCTTGTGATAGGGAGAGTTCAAATCCACTTGCTACATTTTGTCCTAGGAAGCCCTTCTAACACAAGGGTCAATCATGAGGTCGCATTAAGACTGGAAGGGTTACTGACCCTGCTTTGTTGGTCTTAGTGTAGAGATTACGCGTATTATTGGGGGTCACTTGAGAAGAAAATCCCGTGGGGAAATTCTCGAGTTGATTTCGGGCTTAGATACACTGCTTTTGTGCATGGATCATATTGTCGACTGTTTCCCCAAGCATCATTGTCATAATTGGTAACCTTAGTGGCCTATCTCTTTAGGGTCTTTACATGAGGTGACTGTGGAGGGGAAAGTCTTCACAGTACCTAGAATCGACGTTGGAAAAACTCACTCGGTCTCCTTGGAGGGTATACCCATGATTATGTGTGCAAGTTTGCACCAGGGTGTAAGTCCGTTAAGCAGGTCGTCAACGTAAATTTTCCACCCGCTTTATCCCAGCCCCTTCTTGTCTTGATTTTGCAACGTTGGATTTCATCACCAACTAGTAACATCGAAATAAGAAGGTTTTTTTGCATGCTTGATTTATAGATTTTATTAGTGAGTGCTGTTTGTTTCTCTAGTTGGGCATAGATTTGTTTCGTTCTTTATTTGGTGCGGCCAACATTGGCCCTCGCCGTTCACGTATGATGCAAGGGATACCTCTGGAAGATCCAAAAGATTACGTTCATTTGCTTCCTAACTCACCAAAGGTTTCTCCTGAAGGAGCAGTCAATAACAACATAGCCTCTGAGATTGGAAGTTCTACTCCTTTGGAGGAATCAATACTTCCCATAAATGTGTTATTGAGTGTTGTACAAGATCCACATTTTCTCTGGATAAATTCATCGGGAGATTTTGTTGTTGAAGATTATACTGGAGTACCTATTGGACCTCACAGAAAGTCTGGTGTAGATGATCTACTTTTTTAAAGTGAGTTGTTTATAACTCCGGTTCATACTGCTGGAATTTTTAATCCTAGCTCCATCCCTGTTCGTTATTTTTGGAGGACCTCTTCGGGACACAATATTTTTGATAAACTAGGAATGAGTCCTAATCAACCTATGGCATCACATATGTCTGTGAATTCCACTACTTATAATGTACCTTTAGATCATTTTACTAGCACAACCAGTAATGTTGTCACAGTTTTAGACCAATTGTTGGTTGGTTCTCACTCGATTCTTCCTCTCTATCTCGCTAACTCTACCATGGTCCCACAAGCTACGCCTGTTTCTACCAGAAATATGATTATCAATCAAGCTCCTATTGGAAAACCACTTCTTCTTAGATCAAATCCTTCACTTCCCCATGGGTATAATTCTTTGAATACTTCCATTGCTAATCCTTCCCAGAATCCATCCCAAGGGTATAATATTTTTGTTCCTCGTGGGTATAATCCTGCTAGTAGTTTTGTTCCTACACCTACCCAGGTTTTCTCTGGGGGGCCTCACATTCCTCCTCCACCTTCGCCTGGAGGATATAATCATCCTGTCTCTAGTAGCTCCAATCAAGTTGGAGGCACAAGTCATTTCATCGCTTATGGTTTTCAAATTCTTGTGGGAGGTCAAACTCAAGTTGGGGGGCAACCTCAAGTTGGGGGGAAACCTCAAGTTGGAGCCCATAAACCAGTTTATGGAAAAAATATCTCTGGATTACAATACCAACCTTGGAATTTTCCTTTCCAAGGGAATCAACAACCGTCTGGGGAGAAACATCCTCAAGTTAATTATTTTTTACCCCTAATCTCGAGCAATCATATCCAGGTTCTATGAATCCTATCTGGGGTCAAATTTTTCAGTCTAATGCTCCTTTCCAAGGAAGCTTACTTAATCAACCAAATCATGTTGATTATTTGACTCAAAATCCCCCACCACCGAATTTGTTAGGACTTGCTAACTATCTACAAACTGCTTATGGTCCTACTAGTATACTTATGGGACTACCTCCTCAAAACTACCAGTTTCCTCAAGTGAACAGATAGTTTCCATTTCTTGTTACTTTGGATTTACCGGATTTATATAGGATTTTGAATGATCTTATTTTTCATTCTCCTTATTGGCCCGTCATACCTACCAAATTACCATCAGACATTCCTAAGTTTGATGGTCGATCGGGAGAAGACCCTAATAATCACGTCATGACATTCCTTATTTGGTGTCCTTCCAACTCATTGATGGATGACTCTATAAGATTATGTCTTTTCCAACGAACTCTTACGGGTTCGGCAACCAAATGGTATATTGAGTTACCATGAGGATTATTTAATAACTTAAATACCTTAGCCATGGTTTTCTTAATGCATTACCAATTGCCAATACGATATGAGACATGAACTGAAATTTTGAGTTCATTTAAACAATCCTCTTCTACTCACATTTCTGATCATATTCATGAGTGGAGGAGGAGAAGATGCTTAATCAAAGTTCCCCTTCCTTATAAACTATTGGCCGAGTGTTTTACCAAATCACTCATTGGTCCTATAGCCCATGATGTTTCCATGGGTGGTGTCATCACTAAAGAGAAGGCGATTAGTCGTGCTCAATATCTGGATCTCATTTATTTGCAAACGAGCACTCTAAATGACTTAATTCCTGATGCTCCTTGTCCATCTACAAATCCTACACCAACACCTCCAGTAGCTTCTCATGTTGCTGATGGCATGATTGAAACTTTTCATACCGAGTCTTAGTCTAAACAAGCCAGTCATTCCAATCCCAAGTCTACTACTTCTAATGTACAAAATACTCCTACTCCAACTCCTCTCGGTAAAACTTCTAAAGTTAATTCGGTTCAATCTACACCTATCGGTAAGAATCAAAATAAAAAGAAAAGGAAGAGTAAGAATAAGGAGGACAAAAATAATAATCAACAATCTGAGAAACCCAAAAACAAGCCTGCTGATGACAAAGACAAGTGTAAACCTCATTATCCTTGCCTTATCTGTGCTGAGGATCATTATACGAAATATTTTCCATGACATACTGAGGTTACTAAGCTCCTGTAAGGGACTGCGGCACCTCCTACACTCGCCATCTTGTCACAACCATTTCCTTCTCAACAGTAGGCCCAATTGGTCGTTCATGACCAACATTCTCCCTCTACCATGTCTTACATACTTGTGTGTACTGGTGACTCCAAGAAGAACTAATTTGCAGTCATGGATCAATCCAAAGATTATTTGCCTTAGAAAGATAAAGTTGATCATTCACCACCCCCGTTGGTTCAACCTCCTCCACTAAATTCACCTCCAAACGGTCCTCTTCATCTCGAATGATCGGGCCTAGATACAGTTCTTTGTCCTCCTCCCAAGGGTGTTGTTCAAAAGTCATCATTTAATCCTCACACATGTGTTGCCAAAAACTACAGTATTGTAGAAGACCTAGCGCAAGCACCCTCTAAGATGTCATCTCTTGAAGTCCTTCAAAGTTTTCCTACTCAACGGAAGGCACTGTTAAAGGATATTGGTGGAATTGATCCTACCGATACCAATTTGATAATCTTTGACTTGGAATATCATATTCCAAGGCTTCCTCCTCAATTAGCATTTCAAATAGAATTTTTTGTAGAAATAAGAATGTTTTTCGAACCGTTATTGATGAAGGAGCCTCGACTTGCGTCATGTCCATCATTTGTTGGAAAGCCATCAAATCTCCTGCCCTTACTGAGTCACACAATACTCTTAAGGCTTTTAATGGTGCAAGGTTTAAACCTTATGGTGTTCTTCCTTTGTTGTCTATTATGTTAGAAGGTAAAGCGGTCAATGTCGAGGTCGAGGTTTTGATGCACCTTTCGATTACAACCTTCTACTAGGTCGTAACTGGATTGATTCCATGTAGACAATTGTTTCTACTCTTTTCCGTGTGTTACGTTTCCTGCACCAAGGAAAATTCATTACTGTCGATGAATCAACCTTCTTTAATTGTGATTCAATTACTAGCAACGTTCCTTTCATTTTGAAAACACCTCCCATTTATGAGAATGTCGGTGTGGGTCTTTTAAAAGATTCAACATTAATGTGTACATTTCCTATTCCACCACTCGATGTTCCTCCTCCTTTTGTCACCTTGATTAACATGATATCCACCTCTGTTAGTGAAACCCCTCCATATTATGACCCATGGATAATACCTAGCTCTGACGATTGTCTTCGTTAGGACAACCGAATTGCTTTGAGTCCGGTGGAATTGGCTTATCAAGCTATTCAATCGACGACTCCTTCTCCTCCTTCTCTCTGTGATATGTCTCCCGATTCATTTCACATGATCTTTCCCAATGATGATATGATTATGAAATTCATGTCTATGGAAGATACTCCATGGGACTATGGGTATCATCGTTCTATTCTCTTCCTGAAACATGAGACCATAGAGAGTTATCAACGTATTTCGACTCTGTCTACCGTTGTTATAATTTCCTCTTCTCCTGAATCAACACACAATGTCTTGTATGAAGGGAACTTGGGTAATATTTCACCTATCATCCCTCTTGATGTTTCAATTAAATCCAGAGTCATGGAAAATGTTCACATCAATGCCTCCTATTTTGATGATGAGGTTCGTACTTACAAAGATCTTTTCCAAGAATTCCTTGACGTTTTTTCCTGGAGTTATGAAGAGATGTCTGGTATTGATCCTGATATTGTTGTGCATGAGATTAAGACTTTCTTGGATGCTAAACCTGTTCGACAAAGACTTCTCCCAGTACATCCACTCAAAGCTACCGCCATTAAACTCAAAGTTGAAAAACTTCTTAAATCCAGCTTTGTCTATCCTGTGGCTTTGACTGATTGGGTGTCCAATCTTGTTCTGGTTAACAAGAAACAATGCACGATCCATGTTTTTGTAGATTATAATGATATAAACAAATATTGTCCTAAAGATAATTATCCAACCCCTTTCGTTGACCACATTGTTGACGACTGTGCCAGGAGTGAAATCTTCTCCTTGATCAATGGTTTCTCTGGCTATAATCAAATCAATATTTTACCTGCGAATCAACATAAGACTTCTTTTATTTTCCCTTGGGGAACCTTCACATACCAGAAACTACCTTTTGGTCTAAAAAATGCTGGTGCGACTTTTCAGCGCACTATGTATTATTTTCATTACAATAAGCACATTATACAACCCTATCTAGACGATATATCGACGCATTCAATGCATCGTCAAGATCACCCAACACATCTACGGGTCATTTTACTATGATGTCGTTATTATCACATACGATTGAATCCACACATATTTACCTCCTCCTTCCACACTATGACAACTCCAAAGTTTGTAAGGGAAGGCAAACTTTTTACGTCAATTCATTCCCAATTATGATGAATTAACGAAAGGATTTACTCGGATTCTCAAGAAAGGTTACGATTTTGTATGGGATGACACTACCAACAAAGCCTTTGAATATTTGAAACTCGTCTTATCCTGTACACAACTGCTATTTCCACCCGATTATAGTTAAGATTATTTCCTGTACTTAGTTCCTCCAGACTCTACCATTGCTATGGTTCTAGTCCAAGAGGATGATTCTCACAATGAACATGTTATATAATATTCGAGTAAGAGTCTCACGATCACCGAAACCAAATATTTACATGTGGAAAAACCCTTGGTAGCTGTTCAAGTTGTTCAACATTTTCGTCACTACATCTTATTACGTGGAACCACAGTCATTTATGATTTCAACCCCATGCAACACATTCTTACTCAACAATTGTTGGGGGGAAAATACTCTAAATGGATAGTTATTATCCAAGAGTTTGATTTGGAGTTTGAGCGTGCCAAGTCAAAGAAATATTTGGTTTTTTCTAAGTTGATATGTGACCTTCCCTCTACTGAAACAGAAACTGTGGCATAATATTCCTTACCTAATGAATCTCTCTTTCTGATCAGTTTTGATGACATATGGTATGGAGATATTATCATTTATCTCCAAACCCAAACTTTCTGGCCTGATATTTCTAGTACATATCATCGTCGTATTCCGTATCAAGCCCATCAATACATTATCCTTGGTGATACCCTTTACCGCTGTGGTATTGATTCCATATTTCGACGATGTATCAACTATGATGAAGATGAGAAAGCTTTGAATGAATTTCATTCTAAAGCATGTGGTGGTCATATGTCTGGGTATGCCACCACCCAAAATATCTTACGAGCTAGTTATTTTTGGCCTTCATTGTTCAAGGATTGCATTACTTCCTTCCATAAATGCCACGCTTGTCAAACCTACAAAAATAAGATCTGATCTCATCCTGCTCCCTTACACCCTATAGTTTCCATTGGTCCATTTGCTAAATGGGGCATTTAATTCATGACATGTAACCCTCACTCAGCCAGGGGGCATGGATACATCATCGTAGCCATGGATTATTTCATTAAGTGGGCTGAGGCAATGCCTACATTTTATAATACTGGGAAAATTACAACATTATTCATATTCAATCATATCATTGCTAGATTTTGTGTCCCTAAATCCATCGTCACCGACCATGGTAGTCATTTTCTCAATTTCATGATATCTGAACTTACCGAGAAGTTGGGTCTTCGACATGAAAACTCAACCCCTTATTATCCACAAGACAATGGCCAGGTTGAAGCAATCAACGAAGTTATCACTACTATGATTCGACGAATGATAAGAATTCACAAGTCAAGTTGGTACATGATGCTTTTCTCAGCATTGTGGGCGTATCAGACATCTGTTATGTCTACCACAGGGTTCACACCTTTCCAATTAGTATATGGTATTGAAGCATTTTTTATGATTGAATGTGAAATCCCATCTTTGAAACTAGCTATCGAACTTCTCCCTAACACCTTAGCTGAAGAGGAACATCTTTTGTATTTGATGCAATTAGATGAGACCCGCTGTGATTTTTCCCTAGTCATTGAAACTCAAAACAATCATGTCAAATCTCAATATGACAAGCATGTAAAACCACGTGTATTTTCTAAGGGTGATTTAGGTTTCCTTTACGAACAAGATCATGACTTACTAGGGATTGGTAAATTCGAGCCCATGTGGCAGGGCCCTTACATTGTGAAACGAGTGTTGGAGAAAGGGGCTTATGAGCTGGTAGATTATGATGGAATTCCTTTGATTGAACCTAGAAATGGGCTTTACTTAAAGAATTACTATGCTTAAATCATTTTTGCATGAGTGTTGTGTATTTTTAATGTATCACACTCTTGTGTGCTTTTTCATTTTTGGTTCCGCCTTTTAGCTGCTTACCTTGCATTGTGATTTGTTTCTAGATGTCATTGTCTTTTCTACCCTATATCAGATTTGTTGATGGTTCTAGTCGCAGTACTCAAAACTTAGAGTCCGCTACTTGGGAAATCTATGCACCTACAGATGAATTGATTAGTCTACATCGTGTTTGCCTTGGTTGTGCAACTAATAATATCATGGAATATGATGTAGTTATTGAATTGTTAACTGACGACGTTTCACTTGGAATCCGTCATCTTATTGTAGGAATTGATTCACAATTAGTATTACTACAATTGAGTAACGTTTATTCCATCCGAAGTCTTACTTTGTTACAGGTATATTTACAAATTCGCCTCTTGGAAATACATTTTGATTACATTGAATATCAACACATTCCTAGATGTATAAATACATTGACAGATTCATTGGATAATTATGTGTTAGATAGACATTTGAGACATTTATAAATCCAATCACACTTTTTACAAAAACAAGTAATCCAACAGGAACTTTATATTTATAATGATAAAAGTTACAAAAAAGTATTTTGTCCGAAGATCAAAATATCAAAAAGTGAGTTCATGGCTTCATATAAAAAAAACATCAAGGATGCTTCTCGCTGTAACAAGCAACTTCCTGTTCTACTCTATAGAGAATTTGACCGATAGATGCAAATACACCCACTGTGTGGCATTGATAGTGCCTAGGAAGTTCATCCACCGTGGCATCAGGGAAATTCATGGTTAGTCCCTCCAGGTTCTGTTTAATAACCTCAAGATCTGGGGAAAATACCCCTTCTAAAACACCTCTCTCTCCTTTCCTTTGGATGGGAGATGATCCTAGAGGACGATAAGGTCTCACATCTACATTATTGAGAGTACTTGATTAGTCATTGTATAGATAACACAAAAAACATTTTGTATAATTAAAATATCAAAAACATTGTATAAACAAAAATTTCCTTCTTACCTATGTACCCCCACTGGGATCCCTAAGGAAGAGCTAGATCTGGATCCCTGCAAAAATCTCTCTCAACATATACATAGTCTTCCACCGTGAGTAGATGATTCCTTAGCCATTGGAAGAAAACATTGTCATACTTGACGATGGGAACACCACCATGTCGAGCCATTAGATCCACCCACCTCTTCATCTATGGATCCTATGGAGAGGGTATACCCCAATCCACCTGCAGATGTAGGATATGAACTCTCTCCAGAAAGAAGGACATCAAAATTGACCCGTATCCAAATTGTTTCAACTGACCATTTCGACACTTTGTGAGTTGTTTTTTCATGCTTTTCAGGACACCCTCACACCAGTTGAAGACTCTGGGTTCCATGCACTCTATCACATACTGAAAATGGATTTGCAAAGACATATGGGGAGTTTCACTCCCTTCCATGTGGGTAATGGTGTAAAGGATGGTCTACAACGGTAAATCCTAGACATCTCTGATGGCTACCTTGCCACTTTGTTTTTTAGTACCTGGCACACAATGGTGGAAAACATAGTAATCCATATGTTCACCACCACCCCTGTTGCCTTTGAGTGATACTCGTGAACCATGGTGAGAAATACCTGTCAGAAAATAGATATCCTCTATATCTATTGTGAGTGTATGAACACCCAGGCAAAATTCCTATTCATTCACATCCCACATGTGAACCAAATACTCTAGCAACCGCAACTGGGCTCTCATGCCCTGAATCCTGAAAAACTTGAGTAACCCACATTTCCTTAGAGCCATAACTATCCCCGGGTCATTCCCGAAAAAATAATCCTCTTCCTTATTCTCTCATTCACACCACTCGAGCATCTTGACCAAGGAAATCCCGCCAAGGAACATTAAAGGAAGATTAGAAACATAAAATTCTTTCCTATGGGTTTTTCTAGTTAAGTTTATCTTTTCAAATTTTTGGTTGCAGTCGTCGTAGGGCTACACTTTCACGTAGAGCGATGTCGTCGCACCCTGCCTATGGGGTCTCCTACAATGATGCAAGATCGTCACAGTTCATGATATAATGGACCTACGACGATCTCAATGCGTAGGTAGCCCCAAAAAATCGACCCAACATCTAAATTTGACCAATGAAAACAAAATTTGAAACCATGAAAAGATGATGAAGAAGAAGATTACCTGTTTGATGAAGATGGTTCAAAAAATGATCCACAACAGGATCTACAATTGACAATTGAAATTCGGGGAGAAAAAGGGTTTTGGAGCACTATTTGGGTAAATTTTCAAATGAAATGGTGAAATGGTGTTTTGGGCCTATTTTATTGTTTTTTACCACTTTTTATTGAAAATATTATATTATTTTATATTTTATCCATGCCCTAAAATCTAATCAACTTGGAAAAGTGTTGACTTTTGGAGATTAAAAGGTCTAGAGACGAGACGTTTGAACAAGGGTCCACCCTTTTTTATTTTGTTTTGCATATTTTTCTTATGTACAAATCCTTTTGGGGTTTTTTAGAAAAAACTCCGAGAAGAGTCTTAATTCTTTCTCATGCTCATGAAACCATGAGAATGTAATCGAGTAGTATTTTGTCATTTTTTCGAACTTGCATTGGTAATACGAAAAACAAAACCTATGGAGTATCCTTTAATCTATTTTCAAGCTCCCTAAACATGAAAAGATAGTTGAGCGACATTGTTCTTTTCACCCTCGTAAAAGCATTTGAAGAAAACGTTTGATGAGCGGTAGGTTATCTCTTTTTCGGTCTTGTCAGACTAACTTACGAAAAAGGACCTGATGGAGTTCTCTTTAAGTGTTTTTCAGACTCTCTAAAAATGAAAAACCCTTGAGTTTTCTTTCTTTGGACTCATTAAACAAACATCGAAAGACCCATATGGGATCAAACCACTCCTTAGGGTTTGTTAAACATACTTTGAGGGACTTGTCCGAAGGATGAGCTTACATTTACAAGCATATGCTATCCTCCTCAATATTGCGTAAAAATAAAGAGGTACTCGCCAGAAATGGTGGGGGAAAATTGGGAAAGAAATGTGTCTATGTATTTGTGTTAGTGGCAGTAATAGTCGCTCTTGAACATGACACCCCCCTTCATCATTGTATCTGGGTTGGGAAATCCATTTGTCTTTCATTTGACCATCCAAAGATTCATATGTTGGGTCCTCCTTGAGTCAATGCTGCCAAGAAAACTGTCATGTCATTCATATGTTCAAGAGAGGTCCAACCTAAACAAGCCTTTTATCGAGTTGGCCATCTACAACTATAAATTTTATACCATTTCGGCCTTCCTTGAGTCAGTTTTGAATCACTTCATACTTTGATCTACTTCAAATTTGTTACATATTTTGTATCATTGATGGGGGATACATGAAGGCCCTCCTATGGTGAGTCTTTTCCTATCGACTTCAACTCATTATATAGTAACAAGATTTAGAAATCATTTAGTACCTTAGAGCCTGCATGCCTCAATGCCAGGTTTCTTCACTTTCAACAGTGGGTTCACATTATTGACCCCTGATTGGAAGATTCCATCGAGTGTTTGACTTCAACTCATTAATTCACATTCGTTGGATTGTACTAGAGTACCTTGGGAGTCATTGACATCAATGGTGATTTCCCTCACACTAGTTAACAATTTTCATTAATGGCCGATAATCAAGTGGTTTCTACCATGTTCGACTTCAACACCTGTAATCACATGGCTAGATTCGTACTTAGAGATGATGGAAATGAATACCCTGGATCTCATCATCTTGGTCTAGGTTGTGAAAGAGTATTCATAAATTTGTAATGACACATAGATCCATTGTGTATGTCTTGTGGCTATGTCCGAATTTGAATTCTTTTAGAGCACAAATCCACAGTGTATTCCTGGTCGCTATGCTAAATCATGAAGACATGGATCCATAGTGTATGTTTAGTGGCCATGAATCACTGGAAACTTATGATTAGAGTCACTTGTAGTCTAAGAATGTGAATGCCTACCTCAGAAGATGGTATATTATTATGCATATGCTTGATTGTTTGCAAGTTCCCGATCGATGTGCTCCTTGTTTTCAACACACACATTCTACAAAGTATTTCAGCTATCATGAGTTCCAACTTCATACTTTGGGGGCATTCTGTTACAAATTATTTTGGTCACCTCAATGATCAATTGACAACATGTGCTAATGTTCCCTGGAAATATTAAAAGAGACTTTCTCCATGAGAAAAGTGGTTTTCTTTTCCTCTTTCAAAAACCATAACAAGAAAGGTCGTCACACCTTGCTGTATACATGGGGTGCGATGATGCCTGATCATCACACTTTGCGCTAAAACTGGACTACAAATTCATCACATGATGCTTGTGCATATGGTGTGACGATGCTTAATCAAAGGAAAAGTCAAAATTCATGAATGTTCTAGAAGGGGATCTTCTAGAAGATGAGGTGGCCTCCGATTAGTTTGGATCTTACTTGCTTCTATGATTTAGCGGGATCATCCTAATATCCTAATCCATCTCTCTTTCACACTATATAAAGATGGATCTCTCATGGAAAAGGTGAAGGTTGAATAGGCTAAGATTTGCATGAAGAGTTCTACTGCAGATTATGCTTGAGAGCTTTGCTTTAGTTCTCTACATCAGATTGTGGATATTCTTCATCCAAGGAATTGGAGAAAAGGTGTGTATGTTGGAGAAAAGAGCCATTGAAAGGGGACCTTGCAACATCAAGGCATGGGTTGTATTCTCCACTTTCCATTTAATATAATGCAACAATACATTTCTTCCCTATAAAAGTGTTTTAACTTTTATTGTATAACTCCTTGATCTTATACATAGAATTAATTGGAATATATATATCTTTGTTCTCTCTCTTTGTTGGTTTATTMTTCTTAAAATAGGTTCACCATCTCGAAGAATCAAAGAAGGAGATACAAGGATGACACTAGTGAGGATCAAGCGTCATTTAAAAGGTATGTCACTTGTACCTCTCTAAACTAGTTTGTATGACAATGAAGTTTAAGGTGAAGTATGTATTTTTTCTTGTTTTGTTCTAGTTTCCTATGGACGTTAGGGACATCTATTTGTGTCCACACTTACTAATTAGTCCGATAACATGAGCTTATCAAGAATACTGAATATAGAGGTCATATTATGAAAATTTTGAAAATGAGAGAAACATATGACACTCTAAATATTCATGATGATCGTCCCACTTTTATTTTTGGTCCTTGGGTTGAAGCAGACTGTGATAATGATAACAAAGTACCTCCTTTTTATACCAGTCTCAATTTTCATGGTATGACCCTTCATAATTTCATGTTAGATTCAGGGGCATCAACCAATTTGATGCCAAAGGTGGTTATGGAAAATCTTGGATTAGACATCACAAGACCATATAAAGATTTTTTTTCATTTGATTCAAGGAAGGTTACATGCATGGGGTTGATTAAAGATATTGTTGTTACCTTAACTCATATCCCATATAAAAGTGTTGTTATGGATGTGGTGGTTGCTGACATTCCACCTAAATTTGGGATGCTATTATCCAGGTCTTGAGTAGAAAAAATAAAGGGTACCTTACAGATGGACATGTCATATGCCACAATTCTAGTGTTTGGGAAACAAAGGAGATTGTCCAGAGAAACACGATTGGCATACATGGTAATTCACCCATATATGCCTAATAATCACCCTATTTATGTTGTTGACACTGATATTGTCGCCTTTATTTTTTATAATGATTTCTGTTTTGAGGAGGAGGGAAAGAATGAACCTAAGATTCCAGAGAAGAAAGGTGAACAGTTGTAGGAAGAGCTCATTTCAAATCAGACATATGATATGGATGATGAGTTATGGAACATGGATTTTGATGGAGTTGTATGTAAAGAAGGATCTAGTGTAGGTGTGTGGATTGTTCCTCCAAATGGTGCTTCCAAACTTTGTTCTTTTAAGCTATCTTTTGACTGTGCAAACAATGTAGCTGAATACGAGGCTTTAATTTTGGGGCTAAATAATTTGAAACAGTTAAAACCTAAGATAATAGTTGTGCATGGTGATTATGAGTTAGTAACTAATCAAGTTAAATGAGTTTACTAAACCAAGCACCCCAGGATGAGGGAATACATGAATGCAATACTAGATTTATTAGATGGATTAACAAAGTATGATGCATCATTGATTCCAAGAGGGAAGAACATGATTATTGATCCTTTAGCCACCTCAACCAGTGTTTTCAAAATTACTATTCATCCAAATAAGAAGTATGAGATTGAAGTAAAAAACGGTCCATCAGTCCCAGACAATATCAAATATTGGCAGGTTTTTGAAGATGATAAGAAAATCATTAGATTCCTTCAAAATTTAGATGAATTTGCTAGTACACATATTGATGAAGAAAATCTGTTTGTTGAGAAAGAAAATGCAGGTTTGAGTCCAAATTCATTGGATTATCAGAATGTTATAGCTGGAAAGGAGATAATTCAATTAAAAAATAATTTCATCCCAAAGGGTTTGGTTCCTCTTGAGAAGCTTTTTGATAATAACGATGTAGAAAAAAATCCAAAGGTGACTACAAATGAAGGTGAGGAAGAAGACTGCAACATTGGAATTGAAAAGGAACCAGGATTCATCAAATCGTCTAAGTTTTTAACTCCTGAAAAAAAACAAAGGTATCTTATATTGATGAAGGAATTATTTGATGTGTTTGTATAGAGTTATGAGGATTTGAATGTATATGATACAAGCATCATCCAACATAAAATCCCAATCAAACAAGATAAAAAACCATTCAAACAGAAGCTAAGAAGGACAAATCCATTTCTCTTGCATTTAATTGAGAAGGAAGTGAAGAAATCGGTTGATGCAAATATTATTGTTTCATTGCGATTCTCTAAATGGTTGGCAAACCTTGTTCCTTTCAGAAAGAAGAATGGAGAGATTAGGTTGTGTGTAGATTAGGTTGGCAAACTCTTTGTCTTTGAAGGACAACTATCCTCTCCCAAATATGGATTACATTTTGCATAAAGTTATGCAATAAAAAAATGTCAATCTTAGATGGCTATTTAGGGTATAATCAGATCATGGTGCATCTAGATGATCAATAAAATACAACTTTTACCACACCTTGGTGAACGTTCATGTATGAAAAGATGCCATTCGGGCTGATGAATGCAGGAGAAACATTTCAATGAGCTATGGATATAGCCTTTGCAGAATAAAGGGACAAGTTCATTGTGATATATTTGAATGATATTACAATTTTTTCTAATTCTCATGATGAGCATTTGAAGCATTTGAAACATGTTTTCCAGAAGTGCAGGAAGTTTGGTATTTCCTTGAATCCAAAGAAGTCAAATTTTGAAATGCAAGAGGGGAATTTCTTGGGCCATGTGATATTAAAAGAGGGAATCAAGATAGATCTGAATAGAGTAGAAACAATCCAGAAAATAGTCAATCCCATAAATAAAAAGGAAGTGCAATCTTTCCTTGGTAGGGTGAATTTCCTAAGGAAGTTTATACCAAAATTTGTTGAAACTGTCAAGTTTATTACCCATATGTTGAGAAAGGATAATCAAGTCAAATGGAAAGTTGAAGCAAAATGGTCATTTGATGATATAAAGAGAGAACTTACTGGAGTACCAACATTAGTTAACCCAGACTACTCAAATGATTTTATGATATTCTCTTTTTCCTCATAACATACTATTGTAGGTGTGTTTCTGCAAAAAAAGAAGAAAAATTTGGGGCAGCCTATAGCCTTTTACAACAAATCACTAAGGGATTCAACGTTGAAATATAACATCATGTAGAAGCATGCCTATGCACTGAAGGAATTCGGGGTCTATATCTTGCATTCTCATGTTATTGCTTTTGTTCCTACTAGTGCAGTCAAAGACAATTTAACTCATCCAAACCCTGAAGGTAGAAGAGCGAAATGGATTACAGTTCTACTGGAGTACGATCTAGAGATAAAGCCAACAAATTTGGTCAAAGGTCAAGGATTGGAAAAATTGATGGCTCAGTCAAATTTTGATCTCTTGGGAATCAATTTCATTGCATATTTTTCAGTAGATGTAGAACCAACACCTTAGGTATCTCAAAAGTTCCTTTCATCTCCATGGTATAGTGATATAATTTATATTTTCCAGAATTTACAAGAACCACGAGAGTTAAGCAAGACTAAGGCCATATTTTTGAAATTGAAAGCAACAAAATTTTGTATCATAGATGGTTTTTTGTATTGGAAAGATCTAGGAGGAGTCTAATTAAACTGTTTATTGGAAGATGAAGCACACCAGACTATGAAAGAATTTCATCAGGTTTATTGTGGAGGAAATCACTAATGGAAGACTACTGTGAACAAAATTATGAGAGCAGGCTTCTATTGGCCAAAAATATTTGCAGATGTGTATAAATAAGTGATAGCTTGTCATGAATGCCAAATTTTTGAAGGAAAAAGGAAGTTGTTTCCATTTCCTTTGAATCCCATTTCAATAGAGGTACCCTTCAAACAGTGTGAAGGACCAGATCTTGTCACTAAGAGGGGAGAGATGGTGAATCAATGAAAAAATAATTTTATCAATTTTTATTTTAATGCAATCAATATTTTAACACAAAATTTTATCGTGGAACCCAATTGGGAAAAAAAAAACACTTTCTTATTAAATGAAAAATTATTTTTTACAAGTTACATAGAAGGAAGATGTTCTTCCACTTAGATCAAAACCCACTGATCAGGATGCACCCACACCCCTGTTTACCAACTCCAACTGGTAGGAGGATTCAACCCCCTGTTTAGTCAACTACAATTGACAAGGAAGAATCTACTCCCCTACAGGCTCCAACCTTCCCTAGCACCTCCCAGCCACCCTTTTTTCAACAATCTGACAACGATATATGCAGTCCTCTAGTAATCTTCTCCGTCAAGCACTAGACTTTATCTTATCTTCTCTGTCTCTTTTTCATTTATCTTCTATCTTCAACAAGAGACACACTGTACTGCTTTTGATCTTTAGCAATTATATAGGCCTGTCATCACACCATTTCACCAAACAATATGCATGTTCTATAGTTACATAACTTTTCATAACTATCACACCCCGTCATTTCCAGGCTAATAACATTTGATTTTTAATAACACATTTATTAGTCAATTAACATAACATTGTCATCATTCCTATTTGATTTTGTTTCATATTTTTAATTTATGAACGATTAACCAAAAATCATTTAATTGTGTCTTTTAACAGGTCATTGTCTTTTCATTTTTGTAGGGTTTTATTACTTTGGTGGACATATGAAAATGGAAGCATGTGAACCTTTCGACAATTTTGGTGGAGATTTAATAGCCTCTGCAATATAGCGACCTTGCTTGTGATCTTTGTACCTTAACAATATCTTTGAACGAGCTCCAATATCCCAGAGGTGTATCTCTTGATTTGCAAGGTTTTAGAAGGTGAAATCTACTGTTCTTTGATACACATAGAGAAGGTATTCCACTTTCCTCCTCAATTAACCTCTCAGTTTTTGTTTCCAAGTTGTACATCCCAATAACATTGTTCCCACAAATGCTGATTATTTCTTTGCCATCAGATGTAATAGCCATATCCGATATTTTTGGCATTCCTTGTCCTTTCCATGA
Organism: Picea engelmannii; assembly: GCA_009831015.1. NCBI lineage: Eukaryota > Viridiplantae > Streptophyta > Pinopsida > Pinales > Pinaceae > Picea > Picea engelmannii. Next base: position 653,303 of record ML787975.1, read on the forward strand.
ATCCAACTCCTTTTCCTCGAGATCCCATATGTAGATGCATTTATCAACTCCGCTAGATATAAACCGTTTACCATATGGAAAACAACCACATGAAGTGAATCCACTGTTGGCTTATCATATCTCAGTTTACAATCACCAGTCTCGACATTCCAAATCTTAACAACCTGCAATAACATATTCATGTGCATTGTGCACACTTCCTACACTTCCATGCTTGGAGAAACCTTATAACTCGAACTCGCCAATTTCTTTGGAAAAAAGAATGTCTTTATTGTTCAACTGTATGTTCATGGTTTTACTTTGTTTTTTGAGAACCTGCACAAATAACAGTATACCAAAACTTTGACAGTAATAACACTTTTCAATTTTCGAAAGTTCATTAACATGGTAGGCATTTTCATTTCCAACTGATGTAACAAACTCTTATAAGCCTATGGTCACTAATATGACTGTCGCGCCAGTAGTGTATAATTTTTTTTTTATCCAACATTCTTAATTGCTTTGACCAAAAGGTAGGGGGCCTGATAGGTCATGCCGAGCTCCAGGCTAGTGATCTTCTTGAGGAGTCCAAGCACCTAGAGCCCCCACCATACCCTTTCACTACGCATTGATAAGATATGGAGAGTGTTGTCTATATAAACACATATAACCTTTTTCCCATTACCAATGTGGGATAAATATCACTACAAGATTTAATCCTCACCATCCATCTCTCAATCTGACAACTACTTAGTCTCCTCACTGGTCAAACCCCTGATGGTGGCCTCAAATATATAATGTCAATATCTGATGCATTTGCATGTCGCCCAAGTTGACCAAGACACATTCTTAAAAACCCTTTGATACCATGATCCCTTCTTCTATGGTGATGGAGTCCGGACAACTGAAACTGTGTTGATGTCACTGCCAGATTCTATAGCTTTATTTTAATTTTGTTAAGATAAATCCACCATGAAAACAAAGACTAAAACAATGTACAAAGTAGGGACATGCAACCTCAATGAATGCTCGACATATATCTAGGAATAGAGTCGACTTGCTGTCTCTCATCGATAGTAACACTGTTCTGAAGTGTACCTTCATAAAAATGATTGGAAGGAGACTCATACAAGGTTGGATGCTTTCGATATTGAACCTGTAACCTAAAAGGCTTGACACCCAATAGTACAAGTCACTCAAATAAATATTGTGCAAGGCCATCACGAGGTGATTTCTTGGACATAATCACATGATCCAATTGGAAATGATCCCCAACTAGCACTACCTACTTTACTCCAAGAACTAAAGGAATAAGGCACCCAGGTTCAGTATCTTGAGTAGATTCATCAATGAGGACCCGATGAAACCTAAAATTAGATAGTATGGGATCACCAACACCAACATAAGTACAACAGATAACATCAACACTCTGAGTTATTTCTCGATTTTTCTCCATAATGGATGAATCCAAGCATGATCCCATATGCATTGGCATAATAGAAATAAGATCCTCATCCTGCTCATGTTCTATTATAATGGGACTTTCCTTTAAACCAACGTAATGTGAATTTAACCCATCATCTAATATCTTAGACAAAATGCTGCACTATCACCAAATGAGGGAAGAAAAGACTACAATTGTTCTAGTGTAGCATGGCCTGACACAAAACTCAATGCATCTCTTATAGAACTTGGAAGGAAACTTTGTGCACTCATTTGGTATGCAGTTATGCTTTCTGAAAAAATCATAGAGCTCCCTGCACAAGAACCTACCAAAGATCTTGATACACCCTCCATTTCATCTTTGCAAGTTCTCTCACCTTCAAGGTAAATAATCTCCTTGAAACACATTCAGATCTTGAAACATCTAGGTTGCTTCCTATTTAATGAACTTTGCATCTAAGTGAATTTAAAAACTACTGAGGAAATAGGAAAGATCAATGCAATCACTAATAAACTTTAGTCTGAATTCTCCATTTCCATGAGATCCATCCTAACCTCCTTTCTAGAAAAGCCTCTTTGTATCTCTCATTGAGCTTATAGCTACTTCTTCTATGCTCAATATGTTTATTTGAAACTGTCATAGACTATTATTTTAAAAAAAAGCATATGTGTAGAGCTTATTGCACTGTAGTAATAGAGTGCCTTAATGCACATTATTATTTGTTAATTCCATCATCTATTGCCATCAATGGCAACCTGTATTTCCATATTTCCAACACAGTGGGGTTTAGATTTCATTGGTGAAATCAATCCAACATCTTCAGGTCAACACAAGTGGATATTGATTGCTACAGATTATTTTACCAAGTGGATTGAGGCTGTGCCAACTATACAATCAACTGATGCTGTGATAATTCAATTATTAGAAAACAACATTTTTTCTAGGTTTGGTTGTCCCAGGAGGATCATGACTGATAATGCAACAACTTTCAAGTCAAAGAGAATGGTCAATTTTTTTGAATATTATAACATAATGCTCAGTCATTATACAACCTATCACCCTTAGGGTACTAATGGATTGGATAAGTCATCAAACACAATTTTAATAAGGATCATCAATAAATTACTACATGAGAACAAAAAGCCTTGGCATAAGAAGTTGATATTTTCATTGTGGAAACACAAAATCAGCCTTAAAAAATCAATTGGAACATCACAATTCCAATTAGTATATGGGATAGAGGTGGTTTTTCCTACTTCTTTGGGACTTCTAGTCATGAATTTGTTGAAGGAGAAAGAAGAAAATCCTAGTGAAATTCAAAGGAGGATCAACCAACTGATTCATGTTCAACAGATGAGAGAAAGTGTCTATAATAATACCCAGTTGTTTCAATAAAATATGAAGAAAACGGAAAGCATGGGATGTTCAATCATCTTTGGAAGGGACCCTATAAGATTGTTGCTTATCATGGAAACACTGCATACATTTTAGAGGAGATGGATGGAGAACTTCTTGCTGGAGGACCAGTCAATGGGAGGTTATTAAAACATTATCTAATTTGAAATCAACTTGATCCATTCATTTCATTTTAAATATTCATTTTAATTTCAAAGTTTGTAGGTGTGGATGACACTCTGAAGAGTTTGAAGACCGAGGTGAAGGCCCTAATATTCAGAAGGGTGACTGTTAGTTTGATTTCAGTTCATTTTGTATGTAAATAAGTCTGAACAATACATGTTTGTGTGAGTATTTGTATAGTTTTCAATCTTAGAATAATTCTAATGAATAAGGCATTGGTATGCTGGTTCTTTACTACCTCACAGGGAGGATAAAATCCCCATTGGAGCCTATGTTAGGAAGTATACATTTACAAAGTCAAGAAAATTTGTTTTGTTGCTGATTGAGTCTTGTGGTCATGACCAAGTGTCAAGGTCCTAGGGTTAGTGTCCCATGATTTTTTTTTGAGTTCATTTACTTATGATTCAAGTTTGGTTTTGATTGAGTCATGTCTAAGGAGTTAGACTATCATTCCAAGTCATAGTTGAAATGGTCAGTTTTTTCCAAGGTCAATTCAGTTTGTTACATAGTCCTTGGTCATCATTTGAAAGTGAGTGTTTAAATTCATTACACTATGTCTCAATAAGGTCATGGGAGGATGTTTTCACATGTACTAAAGGTTTCATATATTTCCCAATTCATTTTGTATATCTTCAAGATGTGTACCCAATCAATTCAAGTTTGTTGCAACACCTCCTCTATTTTCGCAACGAATAACTATCATGCCAAATCAATTTAAAGATATCCATAACGATCAACAAATCATGGGAATGAGGTCATGAGAGTTAGTAAATTCCTTGTAAATCAGGTTTTATGGTTGTGTGAAATTTCTTATTTTAAATCATCAAATTTCTAATTTGCTGCTAAACTGTGACTATCACTGTGAAACTTCCTACATTTGTTGCGAAACTGCATTGAAACTACCTATTTGCTACAAAATCTATGGATTGGATCAATATGATGCCAAATTATAAAATCTTGCATGATCCTTGGACACCCTTGAAGCTTCACTTGTTGCTACATATTCATCAGGTGCTTAAACTATGATCTCCTATCAAAACTGTGCCATCATTATTTGCTACAAAATTCCTGTTTAGTTTGCTGCGAAATTCTTGCTGCTAAAGCCCTGTATCTCAAACAAAATTTAATACACCAAGCTTCCTTGAATGTTGTTTAATTTTTAATACCCTCTGCACCCAACATCATCACAACATTCTTCACTAACAACTATGGAGAAAAGAAAGAAAAATAAGAAAGTACACAAGGGGGGTGACATAGTGACGTTCGAATCCCATGGCTTGCAATTATTGGATTCAAATCCCATTTTCAGAGAATATTTACAAGCAGTGGGATTCCTCAAATTTTGTGAAAAGATATAGGGAGGTCACATGGAGGTGGCTAAACAATTTTACCTAAATTTTGATGTAGTCAAAACGAAGGTTGGATCACTGGAAATTCAGGTCACAGAGAAGACAATTTCCTCAATAACAGAGATGCCCCTACAAGGTGAGAGGTGGTTTAAGGGGACGCCTATGGATTCCTCCTAATGTAATGATTATTTAGGTCAGAATTCCAGAATGAGAACCTGTCAAAAGGGGTGCCAAGGAGCTATATGCTAGAACACCATGCTCAACTGTTGAGAGTAATCTAGAGATACTTCACTTGTGAGGGGTGATTCAACAAGGTATACCTGTACCACATCAGATTACTCATACACTTTATAGGTAAGAAAACTCTAAATCTCCCATATTATCTTTCTAGAAGCCTGGGGAAAATGAATGATAAATTACACACTAAATCTAAGCAAGTTGAGCCTAGTCTATTTCATTTCATTCTCATTAAATTGTTAATCCTTGAGGAAATTAAGAAGACAAATATGGAATGGAGTTCTTTTTATTCTACATCAGGATTTTGTGTAGAAACCACTAGTTCCCCACAATCAAAGGAAATTACTTCTTCCACAAGTAATAAAGAAACTTCCAGTAGTTTAAAAATGAAAAGGGGAAATGACAAAGAACAACCTATTGTGATTGAAACCCCTGAGACTGTAACCAAAACTTCTCTCAACAAAGGAGCCAGGAAAAAGGGTAAAGAGCCATTTCAAGGTGATGAGACAGTTGTACACATTGAAGAAACCCATGATAGTAAGAGAAGAAAACTGGAAGGAAAAAATATCATTTTCACCCTAGAAACAACAAAAAAGTGATGTTTAGTCCAGAAGTACTTGAAAAAGAAAGACTTGGCAGACCTGTAACTAGATCATCGACAAGAAGAAAAATCCATGTTGAAGAAACCGGATCTGAGATATTTGTTTAGAGTGATGCTGAAGAATTTTTTGAGGTTAAATATCCTTCAAAAGAAGAGGACATGATAGTTAAAAGATTAAAGAGACAGGGTAAATAAGCCCAATCTGTTATTGTACAGTTGAGGGAAGTAAACAGGAAAATGAAGAGAAGGATAACAGAGAATTTGAACTTTTGTGGAGAAGCCTTGGAGAAAAACAAGATGATGGTCAAAATATCTCTACCCCTACACAAAAAAATGAAAAATATGTACAAAAAGAATATGACATTGAAGGAAAGGGACAAACTGAAGAAGGAACAAATTGAAAGAAGAAATTTGGATTTGCTAGCCCAAGTTGCAGTGGAATAATTTGGTAATATTCAAGACACAACATGTTTTTTCTTTTGTGAGGTAATCTCAAATTTTATATCAATCCTGGAATAGTTTTGCAACACCAACAATTGAAACAAACATTTCACAACAACTTTTGTTGTGAAACCATTGAAACAAAGATTTCAAAACAAATCGCCTAGTTGTTGTGAAATCACCAGTTAACTCATGAACAAGCATTTTCAGCTGTGAGATAGGATGATTCTGCCATGTCAACATCAATATTGAATATTGAATAATGAATCATTTTTCCACTTGAATATTTAACATAAATGCATTAGGGTTGTATAATGTTTTCAAGAAATCAAATCCTAAATTATAGGAGCCCATGGAAAATTTGTTAATAGTTTGTTAAGGAAGTAGTTTAATCAGTTGTAACTTCTTTTTGGATGTGAAACCCTAACTATTTCGACTCCATATATTTATAATGAAATGTAATGCTATATATTGGAATGCAAAGGACAATATAGGGGTTCGAGAGTTGAGTAAGAAAGAGACTGTTGGCGCTGTAATATTTTCTGGAAATTAATGAAAGGTTTACAGACAAGTGTTGATCTATTTACTCAGAAATTCCTATGTTCATCTGTTGCATTCAATGTTATTAGTGTATGTATTTATTTCTTTGTTATCATTAAATGTGTTCTTCTTCATTTGAATGAGAAATATTTGATGAAAAATTAGTCTTAGTATGCTCTATGTCTATCTTGTTTCAGATTTTCCCTTTCAGTCTGATGAGTTTATAAAGAATTCATTTAAATTAAATGCTCTATGTATCTTTGAGTGTTTTCTCTTTCACATATCCATGCTTTATAGATTGTTAGTCTCGCGATATTTGACTGTCTAGATTATGAGATTAAGTGCTCTTCTATCAAGTTATGAAAACCTAGAATTTATATTCCTTATGAATCCATGCCCAATGTATGTTTTTCTCATCCCTACCAACCATTTCATAAAATTTTCATCCATATAAAATCTATCCCTTGTATTGATTGAAGAACTAGTAGGATAGAGCACTCTCTGTATTGGAAGGAGGCTAGCTTCCAATTTGAAATTAGGTTTGTGGTTACCTTTGAGATTCTCTGTTGCATCCAAGAAAATTTACAGAGTGATAACATATTATTTAAAATAAAATGTTGCAAAGGAATATGAGCATCCAAGTGTATATTAACACTTCCCTATGTTTCTTTCATATAAAGAGAAATAATCTTGAGTTGTTGTTTGCAAAAGCCATTTCCAAAACTGCATGAAAAAAGATAATGTTATGATCAACTATTTACAGTTTAGAAAAACTCTTCTTCTAGAACTTATTGAAATGAAATTAGACTAAAAGAGAAATAAAGATCAATATTAAAACTAATCCAAAGAAAATCCTGCTAAGCTAGTATGAACTTGAACTATGTTGGATGTCATAAATATTTATGTAAAAACATAATGCTAGTGCAGTCACTCAAGTATCCATCTTCCATTCATTTATCCAAATATCACAACCTTCTTCCTGAGAAATAAGCACTATGTTCTTTCCCACAATACTCCCTTCGACACAAGACTCGATGCCATTGACTGTTGTAATATTTGGATCCCCTAGACACATCGTCCTTTTCCTAGAAACATAATCAATCAAATTAAACAATTAGAACCATTAAACTTCAATTCCATCTATCTTCTAAAGATACAAGTCCACCGCCAATCCTTTGTCATGCTCACAAGATAAATGAAAAACTGATTTAAAAATCACCATCATTGCACACCAAGGTATTTGTTTACTCTTGTTATTAATGATAATTATGTGAAACCTTTGTATGACTATATTCAACCTTATGAGAGGAAAGAAGAAATCATGATGGAAATGAGAGAAATTATGACAAATAATCTAATATCACAACCAATATGGATTGATTCTCCTATCATAAATGAAAGTTATAATCAGAAATCATAATTGAATTAAATGACCAAAACCTGATTTTTAATGAGTTGATGTTTGGCATGATGGGAAAATCCATGAGACTGATATAATAAAGTTTCCAAGAGTGTTCCCAGTAGAGAAACTATAAATTTCACTTCCTTGATCTTACATATAAAATATAATATGTAGACAATGAAATGTCGATGAACATGCAACCTGTTTCTCTACTAGATAGGTTTTCCCATCCAAACGAACTAAACATATAATTTGGAAAATGAAATCAGAAATATCATGAGTGTTATCGAACAAATCGATCTATGCGGACACAAATTGATCTCCCTAGACTCAAAAACCAAGACTAGAACAAAACATACAGAACATAGAACTTTCTCTAGGTCGATATAATCAAATTACCAATTAGCGAAGGATTCATACCTTGTAATCAACGATTGTCCTCACTAGTTTTATCTTCCAAATTCTTTGTCGTGAGACTTATGCATGATAAAATAAAAGAAAACCAAGACAAAAATGGTGAAAGCAACAAGTATAATTTGATGCAACCTATGCAAATGATCAAGGAGAGATGCAACAAAGATAATCAAATAAAGACAATCTTTGTGGGAAAGAAACTATATTACTGTATTAATGACTCCAAGCATACTCAAATTCCCATACTCAAAATATAAATGAATCCAAGCATATCCTCTTACATGCAAATATCCTTGTCATGCATGATAGGTCATGGCCACCAAATTACACCATGGATCCATGCCAAAATGTTTCAAATCTAAACATAGCCACCAAAAATACACTATGGATCTATGTTATAAAGACTCAAATTTTTGAACATAGCCATGAAAAATACATTGTGGATCTATGCAACAATACATACTCAAAATACTCCATCGCAACCTGTATATGTTTAACAAGACCCAGGGTCTTCATTTCCACTGTGCTATAATATGAATCTAACCAAGTGAATAAAGGTGTTGAAGTCAAACACGGTAGAAATCATCTGATTATCAGTCAATGATGATTACTATTATCGGACAAATCGGTAGGTACAGACGCTAACTGATCTCCCTAGATCCACCTAGATCTAGAACAAAACACACTAGAACATGACGCTTTCCTTAAGTTTTAAATATTGAATTTACTAGCCAAAGAGGGATGGGTGACATACCGTTTAAATGTCGCTTCCTCTCGCCATAACCATCCTAGCTCCGTTTCAACGCTCATACAA
>ML787975.1:662404-672973 GCA_009831015.1 Picea engelmannii
AAATAGGTTTACATCATTAACGGTCATAGGGATGATGAAAATAATGTGTAACAATTACCATTAACAGATGCGAAAGGAACCACCAATAATGACAATGGTACTTAAGGTACATAAGTACATTATAATGAGTGAGAATAAATGAGCTGAAGTCAAACACCCATAGAATCATTTGATAGAAGGTCATTGATGAAAACCTATCATCGAAGGTGAGGAAACTTTCCATTGAGGCATGCAAGTTCCAAGGTAATGTAGGGTTTCTAAACCACCTTCCTAGATAATGTGATGAAGTCAATAGGAAGTTGTTCATCATAAGAGGGCCTTGATGTATCCCCCATCAACGACACAAAATAGGTGAAAATATTTGAAGTACAGAGAGCATGGATTGGTGTATGAATGACTCAGGGGTAACCGACACTGTAAAAGGTTTATTTTCAACTGGACTTATATTGAAGATATGGATGAAACAAAAACTATCTTGGTATCATTGACTCAAAAGAAGATCACAAAACAAAGTGTAGACTCAGGGAGAAATATGATCAAAAAGAGATAAAGGGATTTCCCAACCTTGGCACAGGGAGTGAAAGGGTGCCATGCTCAAGAGTGACTACTGCCAAAGATTAATACAAATTTCATACAAATTCCCTTTCCCAATTTTCCCCCACCATTTCTGGCGAGTACCTCTTTATTTTTACACAATATTGAGGAGGATAACATATGCTTGTACTATAAGCTCATCTTTCAGATGAGTCCTTCGAAGTATTTTTAACGAACCCTAGGAAGGAGTGGTTCGGTCCCATATGGGTATTTCAATGTAAGTTTTATGAGTCCAAAGAAAGTAAACTCAGTGGTTTTTCATGTTTAGAGACTTTGAAAAAAACTTAAAGAAAACTTCAGGATTAATAGGAATATTTTCATTAGGCATAGGAAAAGAAGGTTCAATTATTCTATCTATAGGAAGACTCAATTCAAATGGAGGGGGGTCTGTTTCATTTTTTAAAGAGATTGAAAGAGACAATGAAATATTCTCATTAAGACCAGATACTACCAAAGGATCAAGTGATGATAGGGATTTTTTCACCCGAGTCAAAATCATTTTTATCCTCAATGGAGTCACCAATTTTTTTATTAGACAAATTGGTCTGTGTGGACACATAATGATCTCCATAGACTTGGAAACGAAGACTAGAACAAAACAAACATAACATATAACTTTCTCTAGGTTGATATAATCAAATTACCAATTAGTGAAGGATTCATACCTTATAATCAATGATTTTCCTCACTATTTGTATCTTCTAGTTGCTTTGTCGCGAGGGTTATGTATGATAACCTGCAAGAAACACATGCCAACAAAGGTGAAAGAAACAAGTATATTTTTATGCAACCTATGCAAATGATCAAGGAGATATGCAACAAATATAATCAAATAAAGACAACCATTGTGGGAAATAAACTGTATTACTATATTAATGATACTGAAAAGAGATTGCAACCAAAGATGCCTTGATGTTGTGAAGATCCTTCCAACAAGCTCACTGCTCCAATACCCACAATGCATCCAAAAAATCATCACCACCAACTGACTCCTTTAGCTAAGATTGAATTCCTTAAATTCAAAGAATTACTAACAATCCTCTAACAACAAACCAGAAGCAAAATTATCAATCATTCTTGTCCACTCACTATTTTCTATTAACCTTTCCTCATGAGGGAAACCTCCTTTTATACATGGAAGAGGAAAAGGGCGAGGAGGTTAGGATCCCCTTAGATCAAGAGTACGAGTGAGATCCAAAACGATCAAAGGAAACCTCATCTCGAAGCTTCTATTCTAGAATCTTATCGAATTTCAATGCTTTCTCCCTTTTTAAGCAGTGTCACACCCTACAGTGGAGAAACCCGAGACACTGCCACACCTTGCAGTGGTGCAACATGTGACACTTAAGGGTGTCACATGTTGCAGTGATGCAAGCTGCAAAACTCTCTTAAATTAAGGCTTTAAAGGCCCTAATAACATGTTTAACTCTTCTTGCATGCTTTCCTTCTCTCAAGGTAATGTTCTTCTTGCATGCTTGTATGCTCTAGATGATAGAGGATAAGTGAACATCATCAATTGAAACAAAATATTGTGTAATAATGAGCAAGAGAGATCAAATAAAAATAACCCATACAGGCTTATCCTTCCAAGTTATGAATATATATTACCACTTTCTGGTGTTATAGGTTCATATTCATGGAATGGTAAAGAGTGAGAGACCCAATATCTTGATGATTTACATCCCACAATAAATTTACATCTTGAAACTTATTACCATGGCTAAGACGAAAACAATTGTTGGAAATTTGGAATTTATAATCTTATAAGTTGCATTGACATTTACCACCGAGGTATTTACAACCCCCAAAAATTTGAATGATTTCAATATTGAGATAAGTGGGTAGTACTAAGCCATGATAAAAATCATATTAGTCAAGAATGAAACTAGAATGAGTTACTCAAAATCATTAATTATGAAAAATGTTTTCCAAGAAAAGACCAGGTCTGAAATCCCCATGATTAACAATACTAGGATTAAATCTCTAGTCAACTACTAGATTAGTAAATAAAATGATTGATCCAAGGAAATTTTCCGAAAGAGATTCCAACAAGAAGATTCATAGAACAGTGCTATTCGAAATCGTCAAAACATGTTTCCATGCAATATGAATGAATATATATTGCTTTTGTTTATAAGAAGAAATTGAATCAAACAAGTTTCAAGATTAATAAGCATAACCATATTTAAACAAATGAATCTATAGATAAAGAGATATGCTCAGCCGAAAGCCCAAAAAATAACAATAAAGGTGATAGAAGAAAATAACTCAAAATAAAAATTAGCCAAGCTCACTATGCCAAAATAATTCTATACAAAAAAATCATGTTGGCTGAAAGTAACCAAAGAAAACAGTTAATGGGTAAGAAACAATTTGGATAACTCCAAACCAAAAAATAATCATCCAAACAAATTACAAGGAATTGGAGTGGTGTGAATTTCATATGGGGATAAATTAACACTCAAAATTTCAATTCACTATGTATGGGACAACAAGAGCAAAACTCTAAAGAAATTTAACCAAGCAAAATATTCAAATTATAATCATGTATATATAAAGCTAAAACAAATTTGAGTGCTCATTTTCACCACAAGAGGGACTCAATAACATCCTTTATTTAAAAATCCCACTTGTAAGATGAAAAAATGCTTGAAAAAAATATTTGACACGATGAATAATGAATAGAATCAAGGATCTGACAATTATCCCAACACATAGAAAGTTTTGAGAATGAAATAATTTTTTTTTCCCATATCCAAATTAAATTTTCATTCAAAAATCAATTCAAGGGAAAAAAAACATGCAAGCCTTCTATTTATTTCCATCTTTGCTGAGAAATTCATTTACTGATCAACTACCAGTAATAGAAATAAAATGAAAACAAAAAAAATAATTAAAAACTAGAAACCAAAACTAACTATACAAAGAAACGACACTAGCTTATTCTATCCTACTCCTATCCTACACTACACTTGCTGAAAAAATGAACTGTGTAAATTCATAATGTCAATGTAGCCATCCATGTAATTCCAATCCCGCAAACACATGTTCATCAAAGAAAGTTAGTAACAGAACTTGAAGTAAAATAGAGTAAAAGTACGAAAAATTAAAACGTGAAAAACTCTATCCACCATATTAAATATGTGACAATGATAATTCATGGGAAATTTATCTGAGTAATATCCTTCCATGCTTCAATTCTATCATAAAATATGGCATGGCTAAAATATAATTGATGGAGGGAGTTTAGGGGAAATTAGCATACCAAATGAGAATTGTGTATAGAGTCTATGTGAAGTGTACTTGGTGAGAGAATTGTTGTGCTGATATACATGTTAATCCCTGAAGACAAGACAAAAGAATGAGGGCCTGACATAACCATCAACGTAGACCAAAGTTCCTCGTTGTCTTGGCAAGCCTCCCCGGGCTCATACTTCATGCAACCATCAAATTGAGATAAATTAGTGGAATCAAATGATATACATCGACTAACACCCACCATGGTATAAGGAAAATATTTAAGACAATGGTGGACGCCAATGACATCAAAAATATCAACTAAAGGGCTACTTGAACATGAAGACTCTCTACTAAATAAAAATGAATATGAAACAAAAGAAGGCATGGTATGATATACATCTGTTATAGTATTTCCTTCATCCCATGAAAAATGTTGATAAGGCATCAAATTGCTAAGGTCATGGGAAGAGGCCTTATCCTCTCTATATTCCACATGCACATTATCACCATCAAGTACTTCAAAAGGGGTTGAACATATTGAGTTTATTTGAATAGGATAATGGGTGGCTTCCTACAAGATCAAACCATTAAAGAGATTAGGATAAAAAATAAATAAGTGGAAGAGTTAAGAGAATGAAAAGCCTCTCTTGCACAAGAATTATTTCCAAAGGATGTTTTTTTGAATGGTAGTCCCTCTTCCTTAAGCATAATGGTGACTGATTGTGAATTGGTAAGCTCCACACTAGGAATGGTTTCACAATCACCACCTTATTCCTCAACATTGTTTTCCTCTTCCAAGAAAAAAGTGGATTGTTGTGCTAAAAGTGTTATTTCTTGTATGTTGATTTCTTCTCCTTGAGTGAAATGATCATCGTTGTTGTTTTTCTCTTACAAAATATGAGAATTTGCAATATATTTCATAACATACTCATGGTTAGAAGAGAGGAGCAAATCACAAGATTTTTCAGAACAAAAATGTTCATTAAATAATCCAACAACTATAGGAAAACCTTCTTGATCTATCTTGGTTAAACTAGGAGAATCGACTAAAATTAATTCCACTTTATCCAAGGGTGAGGAAGGAATCAGGATTCATGTCATGTGTGTCTAGATTTTCGTCATTAACATATTGATCAACATTCATGTTTTTCTCCATTACTCCATCCATTTATTTTGATGAAAAATATGAGATAGGATAATGATAACTTGACATAACCATTGGTGTGACTCGAAGTGTCACATTACCAACATGAAGACTCTCCTCTTGGTTAACTACAGAGAAATCTAAACTCAAATTTTCTACGCAAGAGGTTTTTTTTTCATCACAAAGAAGGAAGGGAGGAATGAAATGGTGGGAGGATACATTATCTTCTTTTGAAAAATAATTCTCCCACTTATCTATATCCCCCATAGTAAGGAAATATACATACATATGATGTCCAACTAAATCATTAATATTTTCATGTAAATCTAAATCAACATGTAAAGGAACATTAAGACACGATTTAGATTCTTCATCCTCGAGCTGATCTATTTTAGTAGTAAGAGAAATTAAATGGAGAATCAAATCATTGAATGAGGGCCTATCATCCAAAGGAAATATATATAGCAAAGATGCATAAATTTAACAAGAAAGTGTTTAAGATATTCATCTTTGTTCTTTTTAATCTTTGATATTTCCGCACACAATTCATCATAATTATAATCTTTAAAATCATGCCAAAATTCATGCATTAAATACTCCCATGTGTGAATAGAGGCACCCAAGAAAGTCTCACACCAAATCTTGACCCGTCTTGTGAAGGTAAGAGTGAAAAACATGAAAATGATACTGTCATTAGTAATATTTTGAGAAAAATAAAATTTTGAAAATTGAAAAGCATGTTCAGATGCATAGATTTCACCCTCCCCATCAAATTTAATTTGAGTCAACACATGAAAAATATTTCTAGGAGTTTTAAGTGGTACAGTACCAAAAGAACGTCTCCATAAAGGGATATGCGATGGATCCATTAATAAATTAAAACAATTAATAAGAATGACTCCATAGTCTCAACTTGTCATTTGGACCTCATTATAGCACCATTTTTGTTGACAGGTCTAAATGGTCTGTCAAGAAGGCGAGGGATAGCACCTGATGCCAAGGTCCCAATCAGACCTACTCTCATTTGGGGTAGCGTTTTCGACCAGTATGTGGGCTTGGTTGCCACTAACAATTAAAGAAGAAAAAAGGGGAAAGACAACGAACTATCCCCAAAATAATTCTAATTAACTCTAAATATAATATATATAAAAAAACTAATATAATCTAACTACTTCTAACCTATCCTATAAGAGCATAAATAATTAAATGCATACAGTTTGGGATGACATTATTGATAGAAGAAATAGTTCATATCTAATGACAATGTGTTAAAACAATGAAATTGTGGAGCTGATCACAAATAGTTGTAGACAAGATCTGTAACTTCATGACTGTATTCATTAGAAATCATAGCAACATAAGCATTCCAAACACTAAGTATAGAAATGATTTGTATGATAAGTATCCATAAAACTTAAATGCTAAACACATATGTAGAGTAATCCCACACTCATTTGACAACAACCATAATCTCAAAATGCCTTCTACTCTTCATATATCCATAAATAATAGTATCATGAGTCTATACCACAGGAAACCGTATTCTATTACATTCAACGAGTTCTTTCTTATAAGATAAGATAGACTCCTTAGTTCTTGTGAATTTTCATTTCGTTTCCCTTTGTTTTTTCATTATGCAGTTGAAATTTCTGTTGCCTTTTTGTAAATAAATATGTAAGCATTATAAACATAAGTTGAATAGACTTTTAAGTAGTATTCTCGTTTTATATGTTGTTCATGAGTGTTTTTTTTTTTAAATATCATTAAATCTTCTCATTGGTATCCTCTTATGTTCTTCAAGTTATTATGAGCATTTCAACATCAATATATTGAATACGATCATCCCATATTCTTCTTCTCTCTTTTAGTTTGTTCAGTATGTTCTTGCAGCTCTGATTTTGACTCATATTGTTGTAGGAGAATCGCTTTATGTCAGCAGCGTGCCAACCAACCAACACATCCAACATGCATTTAATGGAGAAAGGGAGAGGCGTAACCCTCTCAATTTTGAAATCTAAAATTTCAATAAATGTTGTAAGGATTTTAATGCCAGACCACGCCTGTGTACAGGTAGTGGTTGAGGTTTCCTTTAATGGTTTCCTGCAGCAAGCCCAAGACGTAGTCAGGACTGGGCATGCATTTATGTAATGTAGTCGTAGGAGCCGCTCTGTGATAGCGATAGCTCAGAGATGGTGGTTGAGGATAAGCTCATGGGAGCCCTCATTTTGTAATTAAGAAATTAGAGTAGAGAGATAGGAGGAGAGACCAGAGTAGAGAGAGAGAGAGAGAGAGAGAGAGAGAGAGAGAGAGAGAGAGAGAGAGAGCTGAGACTTGTTATAGTCCAGCCTTTGTAAAAACCTTGTATATGCATTTCTGGATTAATAGAAAAGAAGTTTTTCCTACATATTGTTGTTCATGTGTTTATGTTTCAGGAATGAATGTTGTAGACACAGGTGACACATAGATTTTACTATCTGTTTGTGAGTTTGTCGATTTCTATCTGGGTTCTTTAGACTGTGCAAGGGGTGCAAAACAAAACATAGGAGGTTCTGTAGCCAGTGTAAGGAGTGCATATCTGAATCTCTCATTTGAGATCAGAGGAGAATGTGCCAGGCAGGCACACCGAGAGAATTCACAACTCAGGAGACGCCTCAGAGTTACTAAACACTTTAGAGGTGAAGACTGTGCATTGAAATCACAGGGAGAAGACAGAACTACTGAAGGTTTTGTAAAACTCTGCCAGGAGGGCATTGAGCACGTGCATAAAGTGCACAAGAGGGACTCTATTTTGAGTTAAGAGATAAGAGAAGTGTCGCAGGAGAAGACAATCACAGGGTTGCTGAAAACTCTTTAGGCTCTGCAAGGTGTGCATCGAGCAAAAGAACGTCGGGTGGGTTTAAGGAGTTTTCTTTTCTAGAAAACTTCTCGAATCTAAGTTATTTGAGATCCTCAAATGCAAAGTGTGCATAGGAGTAAATATCCGAGAGGACGAAGCTCAAAAGGGATAATGTTTCTATATCGTAGACGAGACCCAAAGGAACTGGGCTCACAAGAGGAAGAGTCGAAGGTCGAGACCTTCGAGACTTAGAAAATCCTCTAAGTCAAAAAGCCAAGAAGCTCAGGAGGAAGAGCACAGTTACCGTTGGATCGGTGCTGGGAGGAAAGATCTGGACTGTTGAATCTACATCCAGGCAGCAGGAGGAGAGCGTGCAAGGAGTATAGATCTGAACTGTCAGATCTAGCACCAATACTCGACAACTGTTGGACATAGGGCTTAAACCCTTGGATAACCATACATTTAGGAATTGGAAGTTGGAGGAGTAGAGGAGGCTGCAACCCATACTTGCAATCAACGAGATCGCGAAATCGTGCCAGCCGTAAGATCTAGAGCGCAGTGGCCTGAGAGCTGCTAGATCAACAATACATGCATGGGGTTTAGTCCCTGGGAGGTGCACAGAAAGAAAAGGATCTGGTCCATCAGATATAGCACCAAGGACCGATAGCTATCAGATCTGAGAGAAGGTGCAAGGGGTTTAATCCTTGGGAAGCTGCACAGAAGGGTAGAACGGACGACAGAAACTTTGAGGGAGAAGTGTCGAGTTGTCGTGAGCCATCGGATCGAGAAAAGGTGTGAGAGGTTTAAACCTCGTAATAACAGAAGGAAGAGGACTCGTCAAGTCCCAAAATCATCAGGACCATCCATTTTGGAGGATAGGTGGCAGAGATCTGGATCATTTCACAAATTCAGGGTTTGTGAGTTTGGAGGCAGACCAAATTCTTGGTTTTTCGAAGTCCCGAGTTGCGAGGAGTAGGGAAGGAGATCCATACCATTGAATCCAAGCCACGGGAGAACCGTTGGATTAGAACCTCCATGTGGTATTGTGTATCGAGGGTTGAAAGAATTATTTTTGACTACAGAAGTCGCGAAGTGTCGAGTGCCAAAGGATCGTGCGAACACGTGGCACATCCGTTAGGTGGGGACCGCATGGTTGACAGGTGGCGTAAATATAGAGCGCACAGAAAAGGTGGAAGTAGGTGAGAGGTGGCGTACATGCATCACCTTGGGAGGAGCCAACCCATCTTTGACCTTTCGTGCTTCGAGGTTTCACAAAGGAGGAGTACGAGGGTTCAAGACTCCAACTCGTGAAGTCGCAAGTTGCGAGTACTGCTTAAGGAGTCAACCCATCACTAACTTATCATGCTTCGAGATTTTGCAAAGGAGGAGCATGAGGGTTCAACACTCCAACTTGCGAAGCTGCGAGTTGCGAGTAGTGCTATCACTTATCCCTAGCTGGTGGTTATGTGTGGAAGGTGCTAACAAGGAGGAGCCATACTCGTATCGCATCTCGGGTATCGACGTTT
This sequence comes from Picea engelmannii, assembly GCA_009831015.1. NCBI lineage: Eukaryota > Viridiplantae > Streptophyta > Pinopsida > Pinales > Pinaceae > Picea > Picea engelmannii. The sequence goes on from ML787975.1 coordinate 671,745, forward strand.
GGAGAAAGAGGAGTTGAGGGTCTTCGACTCACGAACTCACGAGTTGCGAAAGGTGCTTGTGCTAAGGCCAAGTTGTGGTTGCATGGAGATGTAAGGCTCGCGCCTGGTGTTAAGTTGCGCAGGGAGGGTTTTCATGAAGGACTTGTGGATTCGTTCAAAGGGTTCTAGCAGGAGCTTGAAGAGCCATTTCGGCTCAGAAGAAGATCGATCCAGAGACCAGGAGGTCGCAGAACCCTGCTGAGGTAGGGGGTCTACACCAAGTGGTATTAGAGCCACTTTCTGTCTGTAGACTACAGGCAGAGGGAGGCAGAGTAGATAAAGAAAATAATCTGATACACACCAAGTGGTATCACAACAGATTTTTGTCTGTAGATCTTAGACAAAAGAGAAAGAGGATACCGTTACTTTGTTCACGGACAAAGGAGAGACTATGGGAGAAATTCTTGTAACATCAAGTGGAATCAGAAGCAGAGATTCATCTGTATACAGTAGGTGAAAGAAGCAGGGTGTTAAATCTCTGTGGTGATTGTTGCAAGGTGTGCAACAAATGATAGACAGCCAGGTGAGCTGTAAGAGGACATGGAGATTCTCTTAGACGTAGAGTGATCCATACGCTTTCCAGGAGGGAAGGTGAAATATGGAAATGGCTACTGAAGGCCATGAGCATGGTGGAAGAGGAGACCACCAGAAGATGAGTAAAGCACAGATTGAAAAAGAACTCGCTGAGATAAGGGCGAGAATGGAACCACTGACATTGAAGATGCAGTAGGAGGCAAAAGTACACTGGAGGTACGAATGGCCTCTGAACAAGAAAACCAAATGGCCTGTTCAAAATTTGCCCAGGAAACAACAACAAGAGTTGAAGAAGTGGTTGAGGTATGCTGAAAGCCTTAGTGAAATAGAGCTGGTTTGCATCTGTGAGCCAGAAGTTGGAGGAACCCTCAGTGACGAGGAAGAGGGATCAGTTTCAGATCTCATAAACTGCCAGGAGGGCAGAGATGAATTTTCATATTTCTAGGTGGGAAATTGAATGATATCACTACAGGATCTCATAGACTGTCAAGAGGACAACAATGAAAATTCATATTTCTAGGTGGGAAATGGTATGAGATTAACAGAGGATCTCATAAACTGCTTGGTGGGCAGAAGTGGACTTTCAAGTTGCCAGGTGGGAAATGGGAAGAGATCAGTAGAAGGTCTCGCATACTTCCAAGGGGGTAGTGGTGAAA
>ML787975.1:673984-690132 GCA_009831015.1 Picea engelmannii
CTGAATACTCTATAGGCTCTACAAGGTGTGCATCGAGCAGAAGAATGTTGGGTGGGTGTAAGGAGTTTTCTTTTCTAGAAAACTTCTCTAATCTGAGTTATTCGAGATCCTCGAACACAAAGTGTGCTCAGGATTAAATCTCTAAGAGGACGAAGCTCAGAAGGGACAACGTTTCTATAACATAGAAGAGACCCAAAGGAATCGGTCTCATAAGAGGAAGAGTCGAAGGTTGAGACCTTCGAGACTTAGAAAATCCTCTAAGTCAAAAATCCAAGAAGCTTAGGAGGAAGAGTACAACTACCATTGGATCGGTGCTAGGAGGAAAGATCTGGACTGTTGAATCTACGTCCAGGCAGTAGGAGGAGAGCGCGCAAGGAGTATAGATCTGAACCGTCAGATCTAGCACCAATACTCGACAACCGTTGGATTAGGTGAAGGCACAAGAGGCTTAAACCCTTGGATAACCATACATTCAGGAATCAGAAGTTGGAGGAGTAGAGGAGGTTCCACCCCATACTTGCAATCGCCGAGATTGCAAAATCGCGCTAGCCATCAGATCTGGAGCGCAGTGGCCTAAGAGCTGTTGGATCAAGGATATGTGCATGGGGTTTAGTCCCTGGGAGGTGCACAGAAAAAAAGGATCAGGGTCGTCAGATCTAGCACCAAGGACCGATAGCCATCAGATCCGAGAGAAGGTGCGATGGGTTTAATCCATGGGAAGTCGCATAGAAGGGTAGAATGGATGGCAAAAACTTTGAGGGAGAAGTGTCAAGTTTTCGTGAGCCGTCGGATCCAGAAAAGGTGCGTGAGGTTTAAACCTCGTAACAACAAAAGGAAGAGGACTCGTCAAGTCCCGAAAGCATCAGGACCATCCATTTTGGAGGACAGGTGGTAGAGATCTGGATCATTTCGTGAATTCAGGGTTCATGAGTTTGGAGGCAGACCAAATTCTTGGTTTCGCGAAGTCCCAAGTTGCAAGGAGCAGGGAAGGGGATCCAGACTGTTGGATCCAATCCACGGGAGAACCATTGGATCATAACCTCTGCATGGTATCGCGTATCGGGGATTTGGGGGTTGAAAGAATTCTTTTCGACTGCAGAGGTTGTGAAGTGCCAAGCGCCGAAGGGTCGTGCGAACAAGTGGCACATTCGTTAGGTGGGGACTGCGTGGTTGACAAGAGGCGCAAATATAGAGCGCACAAAAAAGACAGAAGTAGGCGACAGGTGGCGTACACGCGTCACCTTGGGAGGAGGCAACCCATATTTTACCTTTCATGCTTTGGGGTTTCGCAAAGGAGGAGTACGAGGGTTCAACACTCCAACTCACGAAGTCATGAGTTGTGAGTAGTGCTAAAGGAGTCAACCCATCGCTAACTTATCATGCTTCGGGATTTTTCAAAGGAAGAGCATGAAGGTTCAACACTCCAACTCACGAAGTCGCGAGTTGCGAGTAGTGCTAGCACTTAGCCCTAGCCGGTGGTTATGTGTGGAAGGCGCTAACAAGGAGGAGCCATAACCGTATCGCATCTCAGGTATTGACATTTGGAGAAATAGGAGTCGAGGGTCTTCGACTCACGAACTCGCGAGTTGCGAAAGGTGCTTGCGTTAAGGCTAGGTTGTGGTCGCATGGAGATGTAAGGTTTGCGCCTGGTGTTAAGTTGCGTAGGGTGGGTTTTCATGAAGGACCTGTGGATTCGTTGAAGGTTCTAGTAAGGAACCAAAAGAGCCGGTTTGGCTCGAGGAGAATTTATAATGATCCTGAGCGGATCTCGGCCAGAGGGTTGGGGGTCTGCATCATATATAGCTCCATTTATGACTACTTGAACATTGCACAACCTAAATTTTAATCAAATTCAAGCCTCTTCTTTTCTTTGAATTTTCTAGGAATTTCCTCCCTCAAGCTGTCAATACTAGTTGTACCATCATGTTTTTCTCTTTGCTAGCTTTTCGACGAGGCATGTTGGGCTTGATTTAGTCTTCTGTAGCTCCAGATATGTCCGTCTGAACATTGTACAATCCATTTCCTTTTAAATTCGTGGCCTTATGTTCTTTTAATTTTCTAGGATTTGCTGTCATAGGTTTGGCTTAGATTTGTTCTCCAATGCACTCTCCTACTTGAGACCTTTCCAACGAGGTATCCTGGGCTTTATTTGAACTCGTATAACCCTAGATATGGTTGTTTTCATTTGACACACACCAACACTTGATTTCCTCGTGGGGGAATCTGGACTGTCGATCTTCACCCTGAAAATCATTATACCACATGCATGAGGTAATTCGAGACTGAATTCTTTATATAGTTTTTATCCCCCTACTTGATTTTTGTAAAGAACTAGAGGAGGCATAGGACCTAGGGCTCACATATAAATTTTAGCCAATAACTGTAGTAAAAATAGGAATTAAATAAAAAATAAATAAAATAGGAAAATAAATAATGAAAAATAAAATAATGAAATAAAAATTAAATAATAGAAAAAAATCCTAAAGTCCCACCACCCCGAAATATTAAAATAATCCATCATAATCCATCCCCATTGTCAAAAGGGTGAAAATTGATGAGGTGATTCCATTAGCTCAATCCCGATAGGTTATTGAGGTCCAATGGTCGGGAAGGTCAAACCCAATAAGTGACAAGTGGAGTCCAATGCGTGAGATGTGATGGGTAATAATCTTGAAAGACTAAGTCCAAATAATATAAAATAATCCCAAGGTTCTTGAGACCGAATGATTTTGAAAAAGTAGGAAGGATGAGGTCCTAAGGTAAATCCCGATGGGAAATTTTTTGAAGGGATAAGTCTGATGGGAAGGTCCCAAAATATTATTAAAATATTCAAAAGTTAAATATTAATAAAATATTCAAAAGTTAAATATTAATAAAATATTCAAAAGTAAAATATTAATCAAATATTCAAGAGGTTTCCAAAGGTATTTGGGAGGTGGTCAGGAAGGAGGTTTTCAGAAAAGGAGGAGGGATTGTCCTAAGGGTAAATCTTGCTGGATTAATTCTGAAGTGTGAAGAATCCTATGGGGTAATCCTGATGGGTATTCTCTGACAGTTAATCCTGATAATCCTGAGGTCCAAAAATATTGTAATAATTCTAAGGTTCCAAAGGTATTCAGGGAGGGGAGGAGGGGATTTCGAGAATGAGGAAAGACTTGATGGCAGGAGGGGATTATGAGAATAAGGGTAAAGTTTTTTGCAACGATAAATGCATGAGATTTATCGAAGAGTGAAGCCTAAAAACATTAATTCGAAGACCAATGGGCTAAGGGGGGAAATTAAGATTAAAAAATAAAAAATAAAAAATAAAATGAAATAAAATAAAAAATAAAATAAAAATACATAGCCTAAGATTTATGGGAAGAATGGGGAAAACAAAAATAAAGTAAAAATGAAAAAGAAATAAAATAAACGAATATATATATATGTGTGTGTGTGTGTGTGTGTGTGTGTGTGAAAAAGTCAAATTGTATCTAATTTTACAAGGATATGGAAAAATAATAAGAATAAACAAATACAAAATATGTAACATTAGGGATTTAGGAAAAATGCACCATGTAAAACTAATTTTACCCATCCAAAATTATTTCTAAAGTAAAATTGATTTTTTCCGTGTAAAAATATATACCAAGGGTAATTTCGGGGAAATCCATGGGAAATTTGTAAAAACCATGGGCAATCAAAACCATGTGGTTTTGCAAATACATGGGAAAATTAAAAATGAAAATAAATAAATACATAAAAATAAAAATGAGAAATAAAATAAAAATATAAAAATTATATACAAAACTAGGAAAATGAGGCCAAGTTCCACACGAGCCAGGGTTCCACACATGTCAGGTTTCTCTACCTAGGGACCAAAAATAGAAGCAAGGTACGATGTAGATTTCAATTAACCGAGAGTCAAGTTGGATAGGTATGCCAAATGGAAATCAAGACCGCTCAAATTCAGACATGACAAATGACAAACAACCAAGGGGTAAAGAGACGACATGTCGTGTGACACATTAAAATCACAAAGAGTGAATCATATGATAAAATGAGTTTGATGCTATTTGGGCACATGATACATGTCAATCTAGTCAAGGTGAAAATCACAGAGGGAAAACTTGATGAGCTTGCAAGGAGAAGAAATCCAATAGGATTAGGGAACATGCTACTATGTCAGACCATAACGCATAAATATGGTTACGATAAGTGGCGAGCAAGAATTTGGTGACAACATGACATTGTTCCACATCTAAGAATCTTGATAGGACCTCAGACCTGGGTTTTCAAAGAGAGGGGGGGAGAAAGAAGAACTCGATAGAGATCAATCAAAATAATCTCACGCCTTTCGAACCTCGGGAATATCACAAGGGAATTCACTTGGCCAACCTGATGAGACAAACCCGATGAGAGGAACCCAATAGGATTTTGCTCTTCGGACTAGTATCAAGACAATGCACACTGAACACTTTGAATGGGGATTTCTGATAGAAGTAAATCCGATGAGCTTGTGAGATAGGTCTATGGGAAAGGTGGATCTAATATCCTTGTGAGATTTGGACCTCAGGAAAACTGTAAGTAAAGGTGAATCTACTTCCTTATGAGGGATATATTTTTAAGGATCAAGGTTCCAGAGTCATCATTGCAATGGTGATAAACAAAAATACGACTAATGCTTGGGAAAGACAAGGCTTATTTCCTAATGTTGACTGTTGGGAGTCAAATGATAGAGAAGATCTGAATATAGAGAAGTCAAGGAAAGAGGAAAAATATCGAGGGATTCCCCACATGCATTTCAAGGATGGAGAGGTCATGTAGAGGAAGTGATCCTATGACCTTTCTTTTGCAACCACAAAAAATATGAGATCAGTTATGTGAGGAAGAAGACACATTGAGGAAGAAGACATTTTCCAGTATATCATAAAAATTACATTCATTTCTTTCCAAAAAATTATGATTAAGTGATAGTTTTGTTCAAATATAATCATCCATGATCTTGGATGTTGCAGATAAGTGTCCTGAAAGTTGCATGTACCGAGCCTCAAACTCAAAGGAAGGATTAATTATCTTGTGATTCTAGTCAAGAGTTCAAAAATAAAGAGTATGATCAACATACAAGGGCATAAAGGTGAATACATTATGCACAACATGAAATCAATAGGATGAAAAATGAATATGTGTTCTTCATTTAAGTTATCCATTCAGAAAGTCCTCAAAATAAAACTCATTCAAGACATACAATAGAACATCAAAATCTGCATCCATATAGGATAATCAAATACTTTAGAATATGCAAAAGGTCCCAAAGATAACTTGTCAATGTCATCATAAAATGTCAATGAACCATCATAAGTTAAAAATCATTGTGAAGACATTTGAAAGAATAATATCAAAAGGATCAACAAACCTCCTCAAAGACAATCACCAATAAATATCAAACCCCCAACTCCCTCAAGGTAGATAAAGAATTAACATTAGGCTCAAGTAGTAGAGGATTAGGCATTAGGGTTGAAAATTTTAGTAGAGGGTCCTTTTCCTTTCCCTTGTAAAAGAAAAGGTAAAGGGGGTTGTTGCAGCTACAATATAACCTACATGTTATTCTTTTTAAAATCCTTTAACTTAGAGTTGATGATAAATTCCATTCGTTATTTTTTGGAATCTCTATGTTTTGAACTTGCACATTGTATTTTTTTTATTTATATACATGGAACTGCTTCATGTGCACCACATCATTCATAATAGCATTATCACATGGAGGCCATCTTTACACACTTTACCACATTAAGCTATTAAGTCATTATTGTACACATGCTAGCTCAACAACTCAATTTTATTGGTTTACTAAGGTAGGCATACCCATGGAATCATATCACCTTCCTTTACAATAATCTTTGGATCACCTCTCTATCTTGGATAGTGGTCTTATGCCCTCCTATATTGTGGGCGGGGAAGAAAACGGGAGAATGCCCAAGAATAAGATAAGTAATCACCCCCCCGATGCATGGGGTTTGCGGGAAACATTCTTTGATCCCTTCGTATGATTTCAGTTTTAGATAAAAATGAGGGATATAAGCATTTATGTACGCGCACATTAAAGTTGAGAATAAATATTATTCATAATATACCTAAAACTCCACATTTTTAAAGTAATGCTTTTAAAAACTAATGATTTTTCAATTCTTATTAAATAAAAAGACTTGAGATTCTATTTTAAAACAATTGAAATTAAATAACTATTAATATTTCTATTCTACAAGAAAACCATACATTTAACAATTAGTAGCTTTGATATTTATATATTATGAGAAACCAATACATTTAATACATTATTATCACATTATTATTCAATACTATTGATTAACTATATTTTATAATATGAAATGAAAATATGTAGTGCATGGATTTTGTACTTGATACTTATCACACACATACTCGATACAAGGTAGCATTGCTCCATGTTCTTGTTAAGGTTTTCCATTACACCAAAACTTGCAGGTATTAGTAAACTTCCAAACTAACAACATCACCTTGAGTGGGCGGTTAGTCCACAAGATCAATTGCCAGAGGTAACTCGGGGGAATTGAAACTGGGCCAAGGCTCTGATACCAAATATAGATTTTATCCTTGTGCAATTAATTACTGCAAACATATTCTTAATAAAATCTATGGTTTTCTAATTCTAGTACAAGAATTAGGGTTGTTGACTAATCCGAGTCAATGGATTAGGGGTTTTGGATGTCGCGAGATCATATGTATTGTATTGTATTGTAAACAATGGAGACATTATAAATATAATATTAGAGGTGGAACACTATATAGGTTGATGGTTTTCCTAGTTTGGGTTTCCAGGGTAAAAATCTTTGCATAGTGTGTGTGTGTGCCATTGTATATTTTCAGTTTTTATTATGAATATGTTTACATTAATTAATTGTACAAGGTTAAAATGTACATTTGGTATCAGAGCCTTGGCCTAGGTTCAATTACCCCAACTTACGTCGGAGGGGAGGGGGGCTGGTGGACTAACTGTCACATATTTGGGAATTGATCTCATGGACTAACTGTCATCTCAGGAACATGGGACTAACCACCCACTTAAGGTGATGTTGTTGGTTTGGACGTTTAATAATACCTGCGGGTTTTTGTGTAATGAATAACCTTAACATGGTATCAGAGCAATTATTTGCGTTAGGGGGATGCCTTTGTGGTTGGGGGTTTGGCCTGTGTCTGTGATAAGCCTTGTTACAGTGGGAGATTTGTAGTATTGATTCTTCAGGTGAAAATAAATGGTGAGCAATTAGGAAATAAAGATCGATAAATTTAATGGACAAAGTTTTGAGCTATGGAAGATCAATATAGAATATTTGTTGGTGGAAAAGTATCAATGGATCATTGTGGATCTAGGTACTACACCTACATGAACTTTAGTAGAAGATTGAAAAAAGTTGGATCAGAAGGTGAAGATTACAATCCAATTGTGTTTCTTAGATTCAATATTACTGAATGTGTTAGGGGAAGCTACAACCAAGGAATTATGGGATAAGTTAGGGACTTTGTATCAGTCTAAGTCCTTGGTAAACAAATTATTGCTGCAAAATAAGGTATATAGCATGAGTATGAAATATGGAGACTCGATGATAAAGTATATGAATTCCATCAATACAATGGTAAGTTAGTTATTATCTGTTGATATTAAAATTTCTGGTGAAGACAAATGTAATAGTTTATTGTGCTCTTTAATAGACTCATGGGATAGTTTGGTTGTGGCCATAGGTAGTAATACAACTACTTTAAGTTTTGATGTAGTATTCCAAATATAAAATAGTATGCATAACATAAATATTTTATCTAGAAATGGTAGAACAACAATGATATAACCAGAACAATACCAGAATAATATGAGAATAACACCATAAATAGCACCTTAATTAATGATATCAATGTTCACTTGCCTCTTTGAGGGGGAAACCTCTAGTAGAGCAGAGCTCTATTAAAATAATATCCAATACAAAAATTATCATACCCTCTACTCCTATTTATACTAAATTTATCTATCCAAAAGAACAATCTAGAGGAAGATCCTTCTAGAAGCGAAAGATTCTATTAGGTCTTCTTACATTTGACTTATTCTTCCTTATTGATAGGCCTTATTAATATTGGCCTTTATTACATGGATATATATTATTCTACCTACATGAGGGGTTAGGGAGGTTAGGTCCCTAACATGTCCTCCCCCTTAAAAGAATCCTTGTCCTCAAGGCTTGAGATGAGGAAATTACTGTAGAATGGTAGTTGGTTCCCAAGTGGCATCTACTGGAGTTGTATCTTTCCATTGGAATAAAACTTCCTTGATGGTGCACTAACACATAATATGCTCATGTTGGTCCAAAACTGCTTGTGGCTACAACTAGATGGATTCTTCTTGATCCAAATCGACAAAGATGGTTTGAGTTTGGCACTTAGTTCAACTCACCTTATTTAAGAAAGAGACATGAAAAACAAGATGGAGCTTAGAATGACAAGGAAAAGATAATTGTTAGGACACTTGTCCCACATGCTTGAGAACGGTATAAGGACCATAGAATTTGGGCGCCAATTTCTGACAATGGTCATCCTTGAGGGAAGTTTTATTATATGGTTGTAGTCGAAGAAACACCTAGTATCCTTCAACAAATTGATTTCAAAGTGACCTTGATCTTCCTATTACTTCATGTGATTCTGGGCCATGATCAAATTCTCTTTAAGGGTACAAATAATAGCCTCTCAAACTGTGAGCTTTTGGTCAACCGCCTGGATCTTCGAGACACCTGGAAGGTATGAGAGAACTAAAGGTGGATTTATCCCATATACTTCTTTAAAAGGAGTCATGTGGTTAGTTGTATGGTAAGAAGTGTTGTACCACCATTCAACCAGTGGTAACAATTGAGCCCACTGATTTTTCCTTTCTGATGCAAAACACCTCAAATATGTTTCCAAACACTTGTTGACAACTTCAATTTGACCATCAGTATGGGGATGATAAGCTGTACTGATACGTAATTGGGTGCCCAGTAGTCTAAATTGTTCTTGCCAAAAATTGCTGGTGAAAGTGGGGTATCTATCAGAAACAATAGAATGAGGCATGCTATGACGCTTGAAGACCTGATCCATGAAAATTTGAGCCACATTGGAGGTGGTAAATGGGTGTTGAAGAGCATAGATCTGAGCATACTTTGAAAGGCGATCAATGACCACCATGATGATTGATTTATTTCTCGATTTAGGTAAGCCCACAATAAAATCCATAGATATATCCATCCAAATAACAAGTGGAATTGTAAGCGGTTGTAGTGTGCCAGGAGCTTTGACTGTTTCACCCTTGATGCATTGACAAACATCACATTCAACCACAAAATTGTGAACATCCTGTTTCATACCATCCCATAAAAAAGAACATTTGACCCAGTCAGAGGTTTTGGTAAACCCTGAGTGCCCAACTGTGGGTGTAGCATGAAGCTCAGAAAGTAGCATGTATTCAAGTTGTGATTGTTTACTTAAATAAAAATGGCCTTTGTAGAGAATCTCATCATTGTGCCAAGAGTACCCTGGGGAAACTGGAGAATTGACCTACAATTGTTGGATTAGATGTGAAATTTTGGGATCTTGTAGCCATTCCTAGCGAACAACTTGGAGCTAATCGGGTACAATGATGGAGAGGGAAAAAAGGGACCCTTCATCTTCATATTTTATTGAAAGTGCATCAACAACCAAATTGTCTTTTCCTTTCTTGTAAATGATCTCATAATCATATCCAAAGATATTAGTCACCCATTTTTTTTCTCTCCATGTAGGAAGGGCATTGTTCCAGAAAATACTTGAGGATTTGATGATCTGTCTTAATTTGGAAGTGATTCCCCAATAGATAAGGGTGCCTAAGATCCACTGCATGCATAATAACCAACATTTTATTTTCATAGATTGATTGTCTCAAATGTCACTTTGACAATTGTTTGCTGGTAAAGGCCAAAGGTAGACCATCTTGCATAAGGACTGCTCCAATTCCTCTCTTGGAAGCATCACATTCCAGGACAAAGGTCTTTATGAAATTAGGAAGGGCCAGGACTAGAGTGGTGCACATGGTTGCCTTCAAGGTTTGAAAGCTTGATCAACTACGAGAGTCCAATTTAAATAATTATGTTTAAGGAGAGAAGTGAGAGGTGCCACAATATTTCCATAATTCTTAACAAAATCACGATACTATCCTGTTAAACCCATAAATCCACGCATGATTTTGAGAGTCTTTGGGTGAGACCAATCCTGCATAGCTTCAATATTTTTAGGATCCACCCTAACACCTTCCTTGCCAACAATATGACCCAAGTAATCGAATTCATAGGTGCCAAAAACACATTTATGTTGCTTGAGGAAATGTTGGTGCTGAGAGAGTAGATGTTGAACTCGATCCACATAAGCAAGATGGGTTGTCCAGGTTTTATTATAGATGAGGATATCATCAAAGAAAACTAAGACAAAATGACAGAGAAAAGGATGAGAGACATGGTTCATGAGGCTTTGGAAAGTGGAGGGAGAATTATACAAGCCAAAGGGCATGACCAAAAAATTATAGCGGCCCTCATGAGTTTGAAATGTAGTCTTAGGAATGTCTACCTCATTCATATGTATCTAGTGGTATCCAAAACGAAGATCAAGTTTAGTAAAGAACTGGGCACCACTCAATTCATCCAAGAGGTCATCAATGACATGAATGGGAAATTTGTCTTTGATGGTGAGTTTGTTGAGGGCACGAAAGTCAGGACACATGCACCAAGAGCCTTATTTTTTAAGGACCATGACCACAGGAGAAGAGTAGGGGATTGTACTAGGATAGATAACACCTACAGTGATAAATTCTTGAACAAGTTTCTCAATTTCATTTTTTTGGGAAAAGGGATGACGATAGGGATGAACATTGGGAGGAAGGATGCCAAGGAAAAGGGGAACAAAATGATCATGAACACTATGGGAAGGAGGAAGTCCCTGGGGAGTGAAAACAAATTGATGTTTGGAGAGGATGGATTGGAGGTCCTGTGACACAAAGGGTGTCTCAGTGGCCTGAATGGCATGGAATTGTACAATAATGCTAGAATGACCCTTTTTGAGGATATTTTCCATGTGATGGGAACTGATGATCTTCGGGGAATAGACAATGATTCCTTGGAACTTATATTTTTGGCCCTCCTGGTTGAATTGCATGGTTAATTCCTTAAAATCCATGAGAATGGGACCCAGATTCCTTAGCCATTATGAAACCAACACAATGTCACAACTACCCATGTCGATAGCAAACATATGAGATTTCATGTGGTACTAACCAATTTGGAGACACACATTTTCACAACACCCCCCACATTTCATGGACCCGCCATTGGAAATCATGATTTGAAAATTATTGACGACAAAGATATAGCAATTAGTTTCTTGGGAAATGCGGCAATGAATAAAATTATGGAGTCTTCCACTATCAACAAGGATGATGACCTTCCTATGATTAATGTAACAAATTAGCTTGAGGGTTTGGGGAGAAGAGAACCCAGTGAGATCATTCAAGGAAATGACTGGTTCAACTTTGGGAGGGTTGAAGGGTGGGGTCATGTCAGTGGGTTCGGGTGACTCAACCACAGGGGGGGCCTCAACATCATCTTCCGAAAAATCCTTAGAGATGGCCATAAAAATATTTTGTTCGTTACACTTGTGCCCAAGAAAATATTTTTCATCACAATTATAACAAAGGCCTTTGAGTTGCCATTGATCCATTTCTTCCCTGGTCAATTTATGGATATTTAGTGGAGTGGAAGGTGGAGTGGGAGTGACTGGTTTAGGGTGAGGGGTAAAGGAGGGTTTTTGGGTTTGAGAAGAGAAAACCTATTGTTCTTCCTTATCTATTTTAGTAGCTTCCACCCAACTCTGAGGCTGAGCCATGAGGACATGGGAACAAATATCATCCTTGAGGCCACTGATAATTTTTTTTTGGAAAAAAGCATCACACATGCCCTCTGTACGAAAACCCGATCGCTCAAAAGCGGCTATAAAGTCTTCCACTGTTCCAGATTGTTTCAACTTTGTCAAACAACCTAAATGGTTGGTGTAAGTGTCAAAGAGTTCAGAAATCTCAGCCACAAATTGTGTCCAAGCCACATACCCTTGGCAGGCATTTTTTCTCCATTTCCACCATTGCCAACATTCTTGATCTAGATGGAGAACATCATACCAAAGTTTGGCCAACTCATTTGTAATGCCATACAAAGAGAAATATTGTTCCATTTGAGTTACCTAGCCAGTGGGATCCAAGCCATCAATTTTTTTCACATCCAGATGCAGAATGCGTAGGTCACGCTAAAAGTGATGGGGTTGAAAAGTCAGGGAATTATAGGAACTTGTGAGTCAAAGAAGGGAATATCTATAGGGATATTCAACTTGGCGTAGATCGTGCTATAGAAGGATGCAACATGGGTAGCGAGGTATTTTTTGATGGTTTCCATTTTTTCATCTATGGAGTAATGCATGTTTTTATTGATGGTGAAAAAATTGGCATTGAGTTGCCTCACTTCCTATTAGGTCTTTGTGAAATTAGAGGATAAGGAATTGAATTGAGATTCCAAGTATTGGCTATGTGTGTGGGCCATGATGAAGAGAGAAAATGAAAAGGGATGGGTGGGACCACATAAAATATGGGTTATGGGTGAAGTGTATCACGACGATCAGGGTGACGAGGGGAATCCAATGGGGTAAGGCCCTAATAAGGGTGTTGGAAGGGGGTCTGTTCCACATGAAAAACATTTGCTGAAAAATGATAGGTATGACTATGATAAGGGTGAAGAGTGGAATCCAATGGGATAGGGCTCAAATAATGGTGCCAACCTGATCCATATTTGTTTTTTTAACTCATGCAGAGTTATACTCTGATCTGAAGAATACTGCAGTGTTGAAATGTCCAAATTCTTATCAGGAAGAAATGTGTAGTAATTTTTCAACTCAAATGAAAGAGGCACAGTTGCGTGGAAATAGATCTTGTCTGTTCTATTTTTGTTTCCATCCCAAGGGTTAGGGTATGCAGGGTGTCTACAGACAAGGGTTTTCCCTGTGCTATATCTCTCTGATATATGTGCGGGATCCAACAATAGTACTCGACCCAATATATCGGGGCACCAACTAAGGAGGCTAGACCGCGCCCTTAGCCGTACTACCCGACTACCCAGGTACTATAGAGTATCTTCCTGAGTAATATTCTCGGTGGAACTATATTAGTTAGGCAACTGATTAGTTTATCTATGGAGGGATTCAAGAGATCTAGGATGATCCATATACATGTGTTGTCTGATGCGCTACAACTCAAAGGGGTACCAATAGGGGTTACAAGGGTGGCCAACAAATGTGTGCTTAAGTACCACTTGTATTTCTTGCGTGTATGACTCCTCGACCGCGGGTTTATGTGTGTAATGACAGATCTCTATAGCTTTAAGATGCCAAAATATGTATCTACCCTGAAAAAAATTAACCCACATTTTTTTTCCAAGGAAGGTGCTCTGATACCACTTGTAGTATTCCATTTATAAAATAGTATGCATAACAAAAATATTTTAGCTAGAAATGGCAGAACAATACCAGAATAACACCAGAAAGAGCACCTTGATAAATGATAGCAATGTTCACTGGCCTCTTCGAGGGGTCAACCTCCAAAATAATAAAGCTCTATTATAATAATATCCAAGAAAGAAATTCTCATACCCTCTACTCCTATTTATACTAAATATGTCTATCCAAAAGAACAATCTAGAGGAAGATCCTTCTAGAAGTGGAAGCTTCTATCATGTCTTCTTACATTTGACTTATTCTTCCTTATTGATAGGCCTGATTAATATTGGTGTTTATTTCATGGAAATATATTATTCTACCTACGTGAGGGGTTAGGGAGGTTAGTTCCCTAACATTCGATGATGTGGTCTCATCATTGTTGTCAGAGGAGATGAGGTGGAAGAAAATGGAAGGACATAGCACAAATTTATTATTTGCAAGAGGATGCTCCCAGGAAATAAATAGATCTAATTCCCTAAGTGGGAGATCTAATTATAAGGGAAGATATAAATTTGTTGGAAAGTTTGTAAAAGTGTGCTGGATATGTGGAAAAGAAGGGCATTAAAGAAGCAATGTAGATCCAAAAGTGTTGATAGAGGGAAGGGATTTAAAGATGTTCCTTCTACAGAAGAAAAAACCTCCAAGGAAGAAGGATGGGATGCTTACTTGGAGTCTTCAAGAACACATGAAAATCATGAGACATGACTAGTTGACTCAGGAACATCCTTTCATATGACTCCTAATAGGGATTGGTTCTGTGAATATGAAATGTATGATGGAGGTGATGTTTTCCTAGGTGATGAATCGATGACCAAAATCATAGGAAGAGGAAAATTCAAGTTGAATCTCATGGATGGAAGGATTAGGAAACTCCCTGGTATTCTACACATTCCATGATTGGCCATAAATTTAATTTCTGTAAGCAAAATGGATGAGGGAGGGGTAAAAATAGTGTTTGAAAAAGAAACCTATAAGATGGTTCGAGGAGAAATGGTGTTGTTGAAGGTAGTTCGTATTGGAATTTTGTACAAGTTGTAGGAAGAACTATTAGTTATGGGTGCTATAGTTCCATTCTTCCTAAGCTTGGAGATGAAGAAGAAAAAACTCCTACAATCTCTAGAGAAAATACTATGTTGTGGCATCAAAGACTCGGGCATATTGGAGAGAAGGTCCTTCGACTACTACTCGATAAAAGTATGGTTGAAGGTATGTATAAATTCTATCTAGATTTTGATTTCTATTAACATTGTGTATACAGTAAGAAAAATCGAGTAAGATTTCCCTATGGTGCAATGAGGGTAGAGGAAATTTTACAATTGGAGCACAATGATGTGTTTGGACATGTGTCGGTTCCATAACTAGGAAAATATGTGTACTATGTCTCATTTATAGATGAATTCTCGAGGAGTACATGGATATATTTCCTCAGGAAGAAATATGATTTCTTTGACAAGTTTAAATAGTTTAAGTCTCTTGTGGAGAATCAAACAGAGAAAAGAATTAAGGCGTTGAGGACAGATAATGGTGGAGAGTTTTGTGGAAATGAATTCAAATAATTTTGTAAGAAGTGTAGTATATAAAGGAAAAATAATACTCCATATACACCTCAGAAAAATGGAGTTTTAGAAAAGATGAACACGAGGTTGATGGAAAAATCAAGGTGCATGTTCAATGGTGTCGGGTTAGAACAAGAATTCTAGGCATAGGCAGTGGGTATTGCATATTACCTAGTCATTCGATCACCCTCATCAACATTGGATGACAAGACTTCACAAGAGGTATGTACTGGTAAGAAACCCTCTCTTACAGATCTTAGGGTATTTGGATGTGATGCTTATGTACACGTTCCAAAGGAAAACAAGAGTAAGCTAGATAAAAAGGCTGAAAAGTGTATCTTTATTGGGTATAAAGATGTGTTGACGGGAAAATTTGACATGTCGTCAACTGGAAGAATAGATCCGGTCTGGGGTTGTCTAAATAACCCAAGCCATTTGGTGTAACCTATTCTGACGGGTTTAATGGCTCCGTTAGCCAACTAGGGTCCTAAAGATAGAAAAATAAAATAAACTAACTAAACAAAAGATTCTAACAATCGACATAATAATGATAAATATTTATCTAAGAATGTGAATATACAAATGATTATGAACAGTTTATATAGAGTTTACAAGGTTTGCATGAAATCTTGGGAAAATGATTGTTGGATAAAGTTTATGAATCAAATCTGAATAACGCTTTTTTTTTTTTTTTTAAAGATATTAAATGAATAAATACTAAATGAATACGATTGAAACAATGACACAAAAATAGTCAAAGCTAATTAATGTGATCATCGTTTCATTCATAAACAACTTAACTAAATAACACACAAAATAACATGTAGTTGATCAACGAAACTAGTATTATCTTTCTGTGTTGTATGAGCTCCTTCCTATACTGTTGTTAAGGGAAACCTATAATAGAACAATACTAGCACTTCCAGAATACATTCAAAGAAGTATTTTATATTGGAGTAAATTAATAACAACAGGACAACAACTAATTAAAAGTCA
>ML787975.1:697213-710721 GCA_009831015.1 Picea engelmannii
TTAATTAATTAATATCACCAAATGATTTCATGAAAATGAGAAACCAACCAAGATATTATTTGATGAAGTATTAAACACATTATTCAAAATAGTCAAACTTGCTAATGAGCAAAAGAAAGAACACATAATCATAATTTAAACGAAAGTAAATAGTTGAGAAAAATTAACGTTTTTGTTTAAATTGAGATTTCTATGTTTGTTTCTAAATTTTGACATATACTCTTGTAATGAATGTCTCATACTATAGTGAATGTCTTAAGTTTGTCTCAAAGCAAGCCAAGGTATGGAACTATTTGAAAAGGTTGATTATGTAGCTCATTATACTTATCAAGATTCTAATGGGGGCCCTTTAAATTTTGTAAAAATTTAGGGGGAGTTGTTGGGGCCCAACAAGATGTTTTGAAAGGTTATAATCTTTGGAACTCAGAAACTAAGAAGGTAGTGTATAGCCAGGATGTGCTATTTAGAGAAATCAAAGATGTTGTCAAGCAAGTAGTCCTACCAAGGAAGGAAGAACCATAGAAAATAGAGTTTGAGTTGAAGGATGACGAATCAAACTTTATAGAAGAACACGAATAAGGAGAAGAAGATTCTCATACTCCAATATTGAGGAGACCAGTTAAGGAAAGAAGGAAACCAAAAAGGTATACTCCACTTGATTTCTATTCAAATTTTCTTTATCTATTATTGATGATGATCCTAGAAGTTTTAGGGAGCCAGTGGATTCATAAGATGGAAAACTATGGAAAAAGTCCATGGTTGAAGAAATAAAATCTTTGGATAAGAATGAGGCTTGAGATCTAGTGTTGTTTCTGACTGGAAGAAATCCCATTGGAAACAGATGGGTGTTTAAGAAGAAGTTCAATGCAGAAGGAAAAGTGGAGAAATACAAAGCTTGATTAGTAGCAAAAGGCTATTCCCAGGTAGTGGGAATTGACTTTGGTGAGATTTTATCTTCTGTTGCCAAGTTAAATTCAATTATATTTGTTTTATTTATTGTTGTTTCATTTGATTTTGAAGTAGAACAGATGGATGTAAAGATAACATTCCTACATGGGGATTTGGAAAAAGAAATCTACATGAAGCTACCATAAGGCTTTGTTGTGAAGGGAAAGAAATATTTGGTATGAAGGATGAAAAGTCCCTCTATGGGTTAAAGTAATCACCAAGGATGTGGTATAAAAAATTTGATACTTATATGTTGGGACTTGGCTTTCCAAGGAGAAAAGAAGATCACTGTGTGTATATTAGGCATGAAGTTTTGGGAATGGAACATGGAGAAGAGGTGAGGTAGGGAAAAGACGCAGGATCAAGAAGATCAAGAGGATCAAGATAGAAGAGAGAGGAAAGAGGAGAAGACGGGGGACCATAAAGAATAGCTAGTGCAAAATTTGGGAAAACAAGTCAAGCGTGAGTTGTATCCATCTCATAATGAGTTGTCTCCAACCAAGCATGAGTGGTAGCCAACTCATTATGAGCTAGAAAAACACCTTGAGAAAAATGTATAAACATATCAAAGATTTGTGAAGTTAGGGGGTTGGTTTTTATGTGTGTTTTGATTATTGTTGTCTGGTTTTAGTTGTTGAATTTGTGAAGTCTAGAGAAAAAGATAAGTTCAGAGAGAAAATACTGTAAATAAGATGAAAATTTAAGAAGAATATTGTATGTTAAACATCCATTGTAGTGCAGAGTGCAAACTGAATTCCATAAAGATAATAAAGAAGAAATTTTTTTGTGGACATATCCTAGAGGGGGGTGAACCACGATAACTCTATGTATAATTGTGCAATGGGATGATTATTTATGCCTTCATTGTGTTAATTTTTTCCGTTACTATGGATCGATGTTTATCTTTGTTGATATTGCTGATAGATTAATGTACAATAGAATTAATTGTGTGCTTTACCACTAAGTGGCATGGATATGGACTGATATGCATATAAAATTAAGTAACACGTTCATGTTAACTAGGGTCTAGTGCACGGAAGGATCCTGTAGGTAAGACATAGTGTGTCTCCCTTCTTTTCCTCACCGCTGGAGAATCTTGGTTCCTGTAGTCCCCATAAATATACCTCGCATGAGACTTCACCTTCTTGTAGGTGATGCCGAAAGGGACGATGTCTGTAGGGTTTTTTTGGACTAAGTAATTTGAACCTAGGGTCTTGAACCTTCCTGTGCGTGCACACCAACAGTGTATTTCAAATTAATCGGTAATCATATTATTTATTTGGTATTGTATGTGGATGATATGTATTTCAAATTAATCTCCTTTATAGGAAAGAACAAGGGGATTATCCATGATATGAAAAATCAGATGTCCTCTAAGTTTGACATGAAGGATCTTGGTGCTGCAAATTTCATTTTGGCCATGGAAATTAAAAGAGATAAGGAAAACATGAAAAATTGGTTAAATGAAAGAAAACATGTGGAAACAATATTGTAGAGGTTTAATATGAAAGAATGTAAACTGATCAGGATCCCTATTCCTATAGGTTTAACATTATCTATGGATTAGTGTCCAAAGACATAGGAAGAGGAAGAGGACATATCCCGTGTTTCAAATGCTAGTGCAGTCTGCAGTTTGATGTATGTAATGGTATGTACTAGACCAAAAATTTCACATGTAGTGGAAGTTTTGATCATGTATATGTCAAAATTGGGGAAGGATAATTGGACAACAATACATAGGGTTTTTAGGTATTTGCGTGGCATTAATAGCTATGAATTGTGCTACCAAGGAAGATCGAGATTGGATAGTGTTGGAATACTGAGTGGGGGGGTGAATCAATATGAGCACAAATAGTAATTTTAATCACAATATAAAATCTCCAACAACATTCAATATATCATGAACACCATTTTTCATTGCATAAACACCACATAAACATAACACACCGAAATTTTATGTGGAAACCCAACGTGGGAGAAAACCACATAATACTTTCTTATTTATCAAAGAGTACATTCATTGGAAACATCAAATTCCTATTTCTCCATCTACAATTGGAAGGAGGCTCCAACCCTATTTACAAGCTACAACCTGAGGAAATCTCCAACTCCTAATTTACTGGATCCAACTAGAAGGAGGTTACAACCCTCTTTCCTTGCGTTGTCCAACTGCCCTGAAATATAAATGTAGACCAATATGCCACTACCTCTGTCACTGTAACTGATAACCTGTTGTTGCTGCTATTTCTGATACTTCTGTTGTTGCTACTGATTTCAATATCTCATTAAGAATGAAACCACATATACCTCATACCAATATACACAAGAGAATTCTCCAAATCAAATGATTATGAATCACTAAGACATATCTGTTCCTAATTTCTTCAAAATACACACCCTAACATACATATGAAGACATACCTTCAACCTGTAGCTAACCTGAACTTTAGATCTTTGATCTTCAACAATTGTTCTTCAGAGGTCCACAACCCATACAACATCTACTCGTGGATGTCTGCGCTTTTCCCTACTGAAGCTCGCATATGTATACGATTTTCCCTACTAAAGATCACAGATGTCCATGCTTTTCCTCCTAAAACTAATGGGTTTACGCAAGGAACATGGATCTATAAATTTTTCTCTGTATGCTTGGCTCTTGCAAAATTCTTCCCTCAATGGAATTCACTGACTTCAACTTACTAGCTTGAAATATACTAATTATTATTCACAGAAGTGATATGTAATTAACTATTCTTTGTGTTTTAATGAGGATCTCATGATGACATGCAAAGTTTTGTTTACAGTTACTTTAACATGCAACTGACATGCAACTTGTTAACTTTTGTTTACAACTACTTTATCTTGACATGAAACTTGTTAAATTCTATTCAATGGTTGACATCAATGACAACCAATCTTTCAACAATTCAATGACAACCAATATTTCAACAATATCCCCCTTTGGAATTGATGGAAACACTTAGACACAACACTTACACATGGTTGATGTAAACACTCATTCTTATGCCGACTCCCTTTGTCTTCATGCCTCTTCTCTTTGTTTCCATGTCTCTATTTTTTCTCTCCCCCTTTGACATCAATGGAAAAGGGCGACTTCTCCTTGTCACTACTCTCCCTATCTATAAGCCTATGATCTCTAATGATGTTTCTCTTCATGGTTCTTCCTTGTGTACATATATGATAAAAATAATTCAAAAATAATTCAAGTCTTTCATTATTACTGCTGCTCTCCCCCTATCGTATTGTGCCAACTTCCATGTAGATCACTATGCGACTGAAACTACTCCTTGTTTCTATCGAAAATACTCAAAAGTCTCCCTCAGAAGAGGTTTGGTGAAGATATATGCAATTTGTTCTTTTTTCCCAACATACTCTCCCTTGATTTTCTTCTCTATAGCTTGTTCCCATAGAAAGTGAAACTTGATCGGAATATTTTTCTTCTTGGAATGCATCACTGGATTCTTAGAGATACTTATAGCATTGATATTATCACATAATATCAGAATAGGTTCATCATATTCCACATGTATGTCCTGTAAAGTTTGATTCATCCAAAGAACCTATGTACAACATGTTGCTGCTACAATATACTTTTCTTCTGTTGTGGACAACAACACTGAAGACTATTTCTTACTTAACGAGGATACCAAACAATGACCCAAGAAGAAGTTTTCTCCACTTTTACTTCTTCTATCATCAACACTTCTTGCCCTATTCGCATATGTGTATGCAAATAGAGATAGATCATTCCCTTTTGGATACCATAATCTATAGTCTTCTGTTTCTTTGATATATCTGAATATTCTCTTTACTGCCATACCATGTCTTTCCTTCAATGCTGCTTGAAATATTGCAACCTATCCAACTACTTGCATCACATCCGGTCTCGATGCTGTCACACAGAGTAAACTATCAATCATCGATTTGTAGAGTCTTTGATATGCATCCTTGGATTTATTATGTTTTCTTAATTTGCAACTAGTCTGTATGGGAGAACTTATGGGCTTGTAATCTACCATTCCAAACTTATTTATCATTTCTTTTATATAGTTGGCATGGGAGATGAAAATACCTTTATATTTCTGACATAAGCAGAGTCCCAAAAATAAAGACAACTCACCAAGTAATGAAATTTCAAATTCATTCTGCATGTCTTTAGAAAATTTATGACTCATCCTGTCATCATCACTTCCAAAAATATTGTCATCAACATAAACTTTAATTATCAATATACCACCTTGATTTACCTTTATGTATATATTGTTGTATGCATTGTTTTTCCTGAACCCTTTCCATTGCAGATACTTGTCTAATATTGAATATGATGATCTAGGGGATTGTTTGAGTCTCATTCTTGAGTCCTCATAGTATCGAGTCTAGGTCTCTCGTCTCTTCCCATAATTAGTTTTTTCTCCTTATTTCCCATACTTCTTTCTCCATATTTCCCATACTTCACTCTCTTATTACATTCTCTTATACTCCATACTTAGTTTTTTCCCCATATCTCCCATACCCATTGTCCCTCTCTTAACACTCCACTCCTCACTTCAACCCACTCTTCCATACTTATAATTTTTTTCAATTCATATTTTCCCCTTTCCCATAATTAAACTTTTTTCTCCCTCTCCTCACCTCACACCCCTCTCTCTCACTCTATAGGGTTGGATGCACCCTCCTTATCCCTCCATCCCTATGACCTCCTCTACATCCACTCCACTCTCCTATGTCATCACTCCTCTGTGGGTTCGGATGCCCCTTCCCTTTCTACTTTATCTTTCACCCCTGCCACCCTCCTCAATGCTCATCCACTTCTATCTCCTCCTACCACCCCTCCCCTTACTCCCTCTTCCCATGCATGGAACAAAATCCAAGATTAATCAAGGAACTTGATGGAAGATTGTTGAGCAACAGACTTTCGGAGGTCATAACTTAAGATATGGGTGTCAGTTTAAAAAAAAACTATACCTCATTGGAAAGGTAATTCAACAAGGAATATGATGGAATAGGTTTCAAGGGATGAAATTGGGCATAATTCTTCATTAAATTTAAATAAAAGTCAGCTATGCTTTCATGGTTTGTTGATAAATTGTTTTGGAACCTCGACTTCTCGAGGCTATAACTTGAGATACAGAACTCGAAATTGCATTCAAGAGAAATCATTGAAAATATGGAATGATGAATATTTATTATACTATGCTTTTCATGGTTGAGAAATCAAATATCATGCTCAAAAAATTAAAATGCAGTCCACTTTTTAAAAGGTAGTCAATTTAAATTGTGAAAATAAAAGTTTACTAAAAGACTTTTATTAAAAACTAAATGGGCCCCACTTCAAGGCACAAATTTCAATGACATAAATTCATTAGTGAGGATTCGATAAATAATTAATTAAAGTGGTTACTCCAAGAATAAAAGTATGTGGAAGTTCCTAGAATGACCAAAACCCTAACTACTTCAAGAAGCATTGGAAGCATATTTTAAAAGAGATAGAGAACCATCAAAGAAAAGGTTAGAGGGGAATCAAAAGATGAGGATAGAAAAGTTCCAACCATCAACATGCAACCAAGTCTTTGATAAGCAAGCATAGATCTCCAATTTTCTTTCTTCTTCTTCTTCTACACTATTTTCTCAAATCCTTATGCTCGTATTTCAGAATTGAACATAAGGTTGATATTTTTGAATGTTTTTCTTGTAGTCCTCCAAGACTATTTCTCTAAAAATATCATGGAGTATTTTACATCCATATGTGTGAATGATAAATGTAATCCAGGATTGTATAAATTATTCGTGGAGGTTTATTCCTTGCATTTGGAAAGATTCATTTATGAGCATTAGTCAATTGGTTTGCCGAAATGATTTGTATTATTGAATATCTTTTAAAAAAATCCACAAAAAAATACATTGGGATGTAATTTCAATGATTTCTCAAACTCTGATTATATGAGCATTGGATTTTTGAAGTGCATCTATCCTATTATCTTATGTTTTAAATGCAATACTCTCTTAAATTTCTCTAAAATGATCAAAGATCATTTCACTCGTTTTCTTGCAAGAAGATATGGTTGCATCTTCTATTTTCATGCATTTTAGAGGGTTGTAATAATGAAGTTGAGCACACACACACACACACACATGTTGTATCCTCTCTTCATATTTCTATTGTTAAGAATATGATTGCTCCATTCAAGATTAAATATGTTTATCAAGAACCATTCCATATACAAATTAAAGCAATAAAGATTTGGGATTTGTTGTTTAGCATTCTCCCTAATCCAAGAGAATCAAGATATATCTTTCAAAACATACATAGGAGTACCACCTCTATAAAACTACCGGGGGATATTTTATCCTTGTGAGGTTGATGTTTGGATCTTAACCAATCTAAACATCGACAAGCATATGGTGCTACAACTTGGGTTGTTTTTTTACCAAAAACATAGTAGAACGATATTTTTCAAGAAAGCCATTCCAAATATTTCATCAAGAAACAGTCAAGCCTAAAGGCCACAACATATTCACAACCAACCCACAAGAACACACAACAAGTTTCACATAACAATTTGATAGGATTAAATGAGTAATTTAGTTCTACAGGATTAGATCATGTGCTCTAGAATTTGACAGTTGTGCTCCATATGTTCCTTGTCTAAAATTTAGGTAAATTCATTCACGGATACCTACAATTGTTTGAATTGTAGGATGAAGTTGTGAAACTTTCCAAGGATTTCACAATAGAAAAAGTAAATAAAAGAAAACATTTTCCCAATAAAGGTTTTATTGAGAAATAAAGAGTATATAAGGGACTCGAGAACCTTGTTAAATTCTCAAATATAGAATACAATGTAAAAACAAATGACCATCCATTCAATCATTTCTTCTATTCTAACATTACTTCAAACAATTGGAATACATTAATTAACCAATCACTAAAAAAATAATTTCTTTTATAACCATCACTCTATTATTTACATGTAGGAATTTACTACAATAAGTTTAGAAATAGTTACCCATGCGTTGATGCCCAAAATGTATAACTCAAGCATCAAATACCAATCTCTCTTTTGGGTTAAATGATGAGTGGTATTGGAACTTGGATTTGCATCCCTGAAAGGTCCTCAAATTCTTTTGTGTGTTCCTTACAATGAGTATTAGCATGAAAGTGAATAAGAAGGATAGGTAAGATTATAAATTTCAAGTGAATTTATTCTTACCATATTGGATGTTTTTAGTTCTATGAGATGTTTTTGTACATTCTATATTGCAAGATAACATGAAAATAAACAAACTATAAATGCAAAGGTAATAAATGAAATAAAACTGAAGTTGAAACAAACTATTATTAGTGTTCTTGATATTTTTAGTTCTTTTTGCAAGAGATAAATATATCAATTAAATAACTAAAGGAAATAAATAGATGTCTAATAATAGAAACAAGATCATATAGAAACGAAACTGCATAGACATATTTCAAGAAATAAAGGCTTGAAAGATGAATGAAAAAGGGAAAATATATTTGAACAAACTATAAGTACAATTAAATTGCACTCAAATAAGCATCAAATGGTAAACACGTGTAGGTAGTATGACCCAAACTCCATATTTGTATTGCAAGATGATCCTTTAGTTACAATCAAAATATTAAGAGTACTAGCAGTCTCTACGAAGACTAAGTTTTAGAGTTCTTAGTTTGTCTCAAAGTTGTTAGGGACCTTACAAGGACAAAATAAAAAAATTAAAACCAATAGACAAAAGAAAGAAGTCATGGCTTGAAGAAAGGTAAAGAAACCCTTGAGCTGGTACATGAATTTCGCAAGCCATTTTAAGAAATTAGATACTAGAATATTTAAACCAAAACAATCAATTGTGGAAATCAAAATTTAGTATACCTGAGTGTTAGAAAGGGAGAAATACACTCACTTAGAGCATGAATCTTTATAAAAATAATCATGCTATCACCAACAACATTATACTCTCTAGAAAGTAAACAATGGATATGGATATCAGAAAGATAATGCAAATTAGTAGGGCTTTAGCATACTTTGTGTTCTTGTCATGTGTCTATCCATATGTTCAGTTTAGAGTGATTTGGAGGAAAAAAGTAGTTACCAACTAATTTTAGGAGAACATAATAAATAAATATAATATATTGACCTTTAGGGTTTCCAAAGTGATAGGTAAAAAATAAACATAACATTTCCAAGGTTCATGGATTGAGAAAAAAAAATCAAATGTGGGGGGCACCACCAAATGCAACTTAAACACCAAAGATGTCGTGGGTAGTGAGTTCCTAGAGCTTGAAACAACCTTATAACTCCAAACTATAGCCCTTATAACTCCATTATTCCAATTATGGCTTCCTCTTTATTGTTAAGGCCTTAACACTCATTTATTATTAGTTTATTAGTTATGATTAAGTTGGCTTAGTGGTAGGTTACATCATGCTCACTTTATCTCCTATTTATAATAAAGGTGAATCATTTGTATAAGAATCTCATCTTGTCTTTCTAATTGGAAATATTGTAAAAATAGGTTTCCCCCTCGAAGTGGATTGTATTCATTGAATTTTTATCATTTTTAAGGCATTGAATTATAACATTTGGTATCAGAGCATCAATCCTATGGCTTTGTTTCTTCAAGTGAGCCATATTGGAATTTTCAATATAACATTTTTCTAGGATGCTTCAGATAATCAAATTTGGAGGTTGCTTAAGAGACATATCAAGGTACCTCTATTTATAATTTTAGGTTTTGGGTCGTTATAATTTCGGAGATATAGCCTATGGAAGATAGGGTTTTTGACTCATCCTAAATTCAGTTTTAAATGAGTCATCTTGGTATTTCCGCTATATTTTTTTTTTGTTTTATGGGAGGTTTCAAAAAATGAAATTTTGTGGTGATTGAGGATACATGTCATAGTATAGGTGGTCAAAATTTTAGGTTATTTTTCTCTATGATTTCATAGATATATTCCATGGAAGACAAGGTTTGTGACTAATCCCGAAATCAATTATCTTGACATTTTCACTGTATTTTTTTTTTTAGTGAAGTTTCAGACTATGAAATTTTCAAAATCCTGAGTTGACTTAGTGAAGTACATGTGGAAATGCTTTTATATTCTGAATCATTATATTTTATGATATATTGCTTGTGGAAGTTAGGGTTTTTGCACAATTGATTTTCTAGTGATTATAAGAGCTTTTTTTGTGGTTAGCAAGCTCATTTAAAAAAAATAAAAATTAAAGACTTGTTCCAACTATTGGGCCCGCAATATGGTTAATATAATGATGCTGATTGGATCCTTTTTTACCAAATGTGTATATGTCTTTTTTTGTTTTGAAGAGTTTTGAAGATTTTTTGTGTTAAATTGTCATGATTCATACCAGGTATGCATGATTCATGTTTTATGATGGTTTTGAGTGTAATTCAACATGTTTTAATGATTTCAAGAAACTAATTCATGTTCTGTGTGTCACAGGGAAAAATCACAACTCATTTTTAGATTTGAAACTCCGTTCGGTACTCCATCCAAAAATCAATCCGGTACTCCATCCAATGCTCAGTCCAGTACTCCATTTGGCACTCCGTCCGACAGTCCATCCTACACTAAAACCATGGGCGATTTGGCAGCTATCATATCGATGGCTAACGATGGGAGAATAAGAGACATGGGTTTTCTTCATGCTCGTGGCCTCTAGCTACTGAGCTTCTAACAACTTAGGTTGGGTTGTTATGTTGAGCGTTTATTGGCTCGCCTTGTTTCTGGAACCCACCGGCGGTGAAGATGCATTGAATATGATTTATTGTTTTTAGAGGAGGTCGACCCTTCTAGTGGTCGACCTCTCATATTGTAAATATATAAATACCACCTCAGTGGTTAGACAAATAGTGTTAGAGAGAAAAAGGATAGTCCATCTCTATTTTTCCATTTTCATACATATTTTGCTAAAACTGTGTAAAACTGCACTTTTCATTTTAATGTTGAAATCGTGTTGCTTGAGCTCGCGATTCATCTTTGAGGAGTAGTCACGATCTGTTGGGGGTCCCACCAATAGTCTGGGTGAATATTTAGTTAGCGAGTTTGTGTATTTGATTTATGTAATTATCATTTCTTTTATTTCCTGTACATGTGTTTTTATCTTTCTTACTTACTGTGTAATTACTGTTTATAGTTTAATTGTTTCAGTTTCTTGTTGCAGGTTGCTTATGAAGAATAGTTAATATGCCATGTCTTTCTAACTAAATAGGAAACAACTTAAGCTTAAGCCACTAACCATTGTGTATAATTAGATGATAGATAGATTTTTCATATGCTGAAATAGAGTTTAAAAACAGAGTTAAAACAAAGTTTCTAGTTTATGGTTTCTTTGGCAAGCTTCAGTGGATGGATAGTTGTTAGTTTTAGCTTTCATTTTCAATTTGTTTATCTATTTTCTGTTTAGTTTTTCTCATTTAATTCTTAGTTAGTTTGCTCATTTAATTTCTTGCCATACGCTGAAATAGAAAATAGGATTTAATTTATGTTCTATGAGTATTTTCCATTTGCAATTTAATTTGTTAGAATAGAATTAGTTTAGTTTACTTCATGCAATTTCCTTTTCTAGATCTAGGTTGCAATTTTAATTCAAAGTTTGATTATTGAGTTTAGTTTTCAGTTATGAATCTCTAAGCAGTATGAATTTGCTTACATTAGCATAGAATGCAATTAAATTAAATAGAATAGTAGTTTTCTTGCTTTTATAGATTAGAGGATAGTTTCCTTGCTTTGTTAGATTAGAGAATAGTCATCTTTCTTTGGTAGATTAAAGAATAGTTTTCTTATCATAGATTAAAGAGTAGTTGTTGATTACTTTTATTGTCATGATGCTTTGAATTTAGTAGATTAAGATTTCCTTTTGTAAATTAGAAGTAATTATGAAGTTTAAATTAAGAATATAGTTCACTTGATTATTAGTTTGATTAGTTGCTTATTGAGTAATTTTGATTAGTTTACTTGCTGTAGAATTTACCATAGGTTAGTTAGTTGATTGCTTGCTTGTTTACTTGCTTTGATAGGGTAGTTGCTTGCTTGTTTATTTGATTTAATAGGGTAGTTGCTTGCTTGTTTATTTACTTACTTGTTGTTGCTTATTGAATTTGAGTAGGTTAATTAAATTAGTTTGTTGTTGTTATTGCTCATTAGATAGATTAATTAGATAGTTTGATTTTTCTTATTGTAACGATTAAGTTAATTTTCTTTAAGTAGGATTTTCATCTTCTTTCTTAGGAAAATCCATCGATCCATTGTTCAAAAGTTACTTAGGATAAACAATTTAAGTTTCTTGATAGGGTTTGATCATTATTAACCTTTGCTTGAAAATATTAGTTCTCAGATAGCCACTTCCTTAGTTAGACTATACTACCTGCAACATTTCTACCTTGGCATATATATTGCTACAACTCTAAGTTTACTTACCTCAGGTTGACAATTTAATTGAGGGTTTTTAAGTGTTTTTTAGTGCATATAGAACACCCATCACCAACGTCTTTAAATAATGCAATATCTATCATTAAATATGTAAAACTACATTTGGGGAAGAATACTTGTAGGAAATACACATTGTTTCACATGGTTGGGAGCACATTTTTTTGCCTAATTGGAAACTCCTATAACCCCTACTGGTACCCATTCAAGTAGTATCGCATTAGACAGTACCTGTAGATGGAATAACACTTCCATGTACCTTTGGGTATATAGGAATTTCCATAGGTATACCTGAAACCAACCTTAGATAAGCTATCCAGACATCTTGTTTCTATAGTACACTGAGAAAAACACTTAGGGAGACCACTCTCTAGTACATTGGTAGTTGGGTAGTACGATTAAGGTCACGATTGAGTCTCCTTAGTGAGTGCCTTGAGATATTGGGATGCGTACTATTGTTGGACCTCAAACGTATATCATAGAGATGTTATGAGGAGAATCACTCTACGACATGGGGTAAACTAGAATAGATGGAATGACTGCAGAAATAAAATCTAATCTCAAGTATGCTATATAAACGAAAATGCTAACAAGAAAAGTTAAAGAGCCTACCTTGTTTGGACATTCGATGAAGACCACCATTGAGCACTCGAATTAAAGCTTTATACCTGCAAATTTTCCTCAACAACCAAGATACACAAGCATATGGTGATAATATATATTGTTAGCACATATAATAACATAATCCATCAACATTCATAAAAAATATTCCAATGGAATAACAATTCAAATATTTTCAAGATATTAATTGGACGAGAAAAGAGTATTTCTACTAAAATATGATCAACATAAGTGTATGAATGACAAACTTCCGTGTCAACATGTGTTAGAAATGATAAACTAAATCCCTTCCAATTGGGCCTCCACCACTTCAATCCTCCACCAATGTTATTGGATAAATCCGTATGTGCGGACACTAACCGAACTCCCTAGATCCACCTGGATATAGAACAAAGCAAGACATAACATGACTCTTTGAGACGAACAAAGTTTGCTCACACAAGAATAATCCAAAATA
>ML787975.1:717336-728614 GCA_009831015.1 Picea engelmannii
AAGGAAGAGATTGGGGGTTGAACAATGTGTTCAGACTTTAAAGGACAAAGGGATGTAGACTCAATATGAAGTGAATAATTTCTCCAGAGTAACTTTTCTCTCAAAAGTTGAATTCTTCTCCTCTTCCACAGTTTGGATATGGCTCATTTATAGCCTTCAAATGGAATTGAAGGGCCGAGTCAGAATGTTTCCAGTATATGGAAGGTCAAGGATCATGGATCTCGTGATGTGACATGAAAGATTGACACAATTTTTAATTTTTATCACCAAACTCGATGTACATGGGTTGTAGTGGTGAAACCTATGTATACGCATGTTGTATAACTAATAGGGCACATATATGTGGAAAAATATGATTTTTAGCTCTAGGAAGTGCAAAAGGGGACTTCAAGTCTTCATAGGGAAATGGAAAAGGCCTTTTGAGCAAGTAGCATGGGGTGAGGTAAATATTTCTATAAGAGATGCCCCCTAATGTGTGAGGTCAAAGTAGTATACGCGATGGCCGAAATACATTATAATTCCCATAATTGGAGTAACAAAGACCCATCTGGATGAACTAGTTTCTCATGAGAATATTACAATCCATAATGACTTTGTACACATGGATGCCAATTGAATTACATTGCAGATCCATGTGGAAGTATACCAAAAAATTATTCATGGCCATGAATAGGAAATACAAAGTAGATACATTTTATAGGCTGTCATAGTCACGGACAATGCCCAATGAAAACCAATCTCAAAATTAATCTGAAGATATCTGTATATGATGTAGTACAATCTGATCTCCCATGATCATTGAAGTCATATAGGTACTAGTCCAATGAATGATAGCAACATATTAGGAAATATGTGACTATAAACTAATGTCTTCAATTCTTCTACATGATCCGCCAAAGGTGAAAGTTTACATCATGTGCATAAAAGAGTTGAGGTCAAACACAATGAAACTTTGTTTGATTACCGATCATTAAGGTATATCGTTAACAAACGTGAGACAACCTACTGATAATGAAAGTAGGTATCAAGGCACCGATTACATTCTTACAAGTGTGAATAAAGGTGTTGAGGTCGAACACATGAAGAGTCCATCCATCAAGAGACATTGATGTATTCCCAATTGTCGATGGTGAGAGAACCTGCCACTGATAAATGCAAGCCTCTAGGTACTCATAAGACTCCAGGCCTCATTTCCAAAATATATGAGTTGAAGTCAATGGAAGGAGACCCATTGAAACTTGAATGAGGTACAAATCAATAGCTTGATGATTTGGAGGAACTTGAATGAAGAGGATGTTAATGAACCAACGACCATGTGTGTCTTTTGCATGCACCATATGCTAGCAATGCACGAAAAAGATCCTCTGGGTAGATTCCAATAATTAAAACTACCGACAAAGGAGAGAAAACCACCAATAAGGATAATGGTATCCAAGACACTACATGAATCCCAATGTGTGAATAGATTGCTTGCCGTCGAACACAAGGGAACCCCCCAGTCAACGACCAATGAGGATATGTCGACTGTTGGGTTCAAGGTTACCTGCCCATAATGGAAGTAGGACCAAGGTGCACGGTAGGACTACAACTTCATGTAATTTTGAGATACACTGAGGGTATGGATGACTTACAAAGTCAAGAGTTCTGAGAAATGGACGACACAGACTTATAGACATCATTTTAACAGGAACATGAGACATATGGAGGTCTCTGACATCATAGAATTGATAATGAAAATTTGTGATGAAGGAAGCCCCAATCAAACTCTCCATAGGGACTGGAAGAGTAACCAGTCCGAGGAGTAAACTATAAGTAACGACTAACGAGCTCGAATTCCTAAGGTCATGCTAAACCCAAACTTTAG
Source organism: Picea engelmannii (assembly GCA_009831015.1). Lineage (NCBI taxonomy): Eukaryota > Viridiplantae > Streptophyta > Pinopsida > Pinales > Pinaceae > Picea > Picea engelmannii. The sequence continues at coordinate 719,201 of ML787975.1, forward strand.
ATGACAAGTGGACTCAAAAAAAAATTCTCTATTCAAAGGCAACACGAATGCTTCCAATATGAGATAATATTCCTTTCCCACCTATCTTTTTTTGTTTTTTCATAGACAAATGAATGCTAGGATACAGAGGAGAAGGCGAGTGTTGTGAGTAAGAAACTAGTTCCAATAGTGGAACATACCTATGCTCATTGCAAGGAGGTGCATGCTGGACATGGACACTCAGGGGAATGTTTCCTCCTAGGGTACAAGGTGTGAAGCTGCAAAGGATATAAATAAGGCTCTGCTTGGCTGGTGATGAAAATTGTTGAGGTAATAGGCTTATAATGTGAAAGAGGGAACTAGAAATAGGCTCAATACTGCAAACAAGAGAATTATATGCAATTAAAACTTAACTCGAAAGAATTTCCTTTTTAGTGAATTTAGTCCCCTAGGCCTGAAAAAGTATAAAAAAATACCCAAGAGAACTCTTCTAGCCACTAGTGACTATAGTATTATTTTTTTTTAAATAGTTTACTTGGTATGAAAAAGGGTTAAACTTACACCAAATAGACGTCCTTTCAGATCCAATTAACGAGTGTGAAAGAGACACGTTCACTCGACAATCTTTTTTCTTTTTGAGAGATATGGAAAATAGCTTAAATAAGACTGGGCGAGAGTCCCATAGGTATAGGTCAGTATTCTTATGAGTAAGAATATGAGGCTTGAACACAAAGTCATATTGGAACTATAAGGGACTCCCGGTCTTTATGGAATAATCTCTGCATGGGTACTAGATGGCACAAAGGTTCTAACTAAGGCACCCATGTTTGGTAAGCCTCTACCATTCAATAACGACACTTCTAGTAGCGGTAAGGAGGTTCTTTGTCGCTAATAAATGGGTTCGTACCTAAGTCATATGGATCACAATCATAGGATAATGAAAAAATGAAAGATGGAGTGATAACCTATCCTATATGCTGGTTAAAGAAACTACCTGCCAAAGTCACAAATGAGCGAAATGATGCTAGAAACTGAAAAAATCCCTGGACAAAACCACCAAAACCAACTCCTTACACTGCACTATTAGTCCACGAGGCCAAAACATTAGTAAAAATTATGTAAAGTGGGTAAAACTTTTCTACAAATAGTAAAAAATAACCAATTTTACCATACCATTCGATTTTTTAACCCACATAGTGCATTTTGGACCAATTTTCCCATGATATTGAAGTGTCGATTGCGGGAGATATGAGCAAAACAATTGACAACCGTTTGGACCAAGTAAGTACTCTCACGCTCCTCTTCATTTCTAGTGGTTTAGAATTTCAAATTAGTCCCAATTTTTTCAGTTTTTTAAGGCGTAACTTAGGAATTAGGGTGTATGTGGGTTGTATTTCATCGAGTCACATATATTGAGGCATCTGTGTGGGTACATAAAATAAATCCTACAAATATGAATTCCTACACGTGACTGTTAAAACAACATCCCATGTACAAGTCCACAAACTAGTTTTTTTAAAGAGTTTGACTAAAAAAAAATGGTTTTCTTCTTGCATGATGGTACTTGAATGGAGAGAAAGAGAGCATGAGGAAGTTGATGCTACAGTGGAAAGAGATCCAGGGGCCCAATTAACACTAAAAATATGTCAGCTTTACAAGTTTTGGGCTCTCAAAGGAATGAGGGCTCAAGTGAGGCTGTTCCAAATGTTGGTGAACTTTTTGGATCTAGATACAAAGGTATTTAATATCGATGGGAGACCATTGAGAATTGAATTCGAGGACATATATTTCCTTACATGATTGTCTCGACGAGGTGAGGTGGTGAACCTCAAATCTCGAGGGGATGGAGGTGGTATGAATATAGAAGATTACATTTCCACCCGCTGTGTTCTAGGCACAGAAAAATTAGGGATCCAGCTCCCTATCAGGGTGATCGAGAACCTAAGTTTGAATATCGTCATTCTCATGCTTACATAGATCACAGGGTTAGGCTCTTTGCACCAAGAATCAAGGACACTTATTTTCTATTCAGTGGAGTTATTACGATCCACATTTTATGATTGATGCACATCACTACCAGCTAACAAACTACAAACAAGGTAGGAAGAGGAACTTCGAGTTCACATCTATCTTGTGTAGTTATTTCTTTAAGAAGGTTCTAGGATTGATCCCTAGAGTTGATATCATTCCACATAGAGAGCGTCATCCGACCATGTCATGGTGGACCAAGGTGATGAGGCGGTTGGGAGGTGGTAGGGTGACAACCCCCTACAATGATGAGTTCTTATTCCGGTGGTGTCGGAAGATGATAGTCCTGGACAACTAACCTTATGTAGGTGTCAACTACAGAGGAGATCTAGACATGCCATTTCCACTAGGCCCCGCCTATGGTGATATAGGTAAATATCTTTTTATATATTTCATTTTTTGTGTTTTTCAAAGAGAATAAAAAACGCAAATATTTTTGGATGGTGTCTAGTATTGAAAATTACTCTATTGTGTAGATGTGGGTCCACGATGACCAGAAGGATTCCCACAACATTGTCTGAGGAAATAGGGAGATGAGCCAGTGGGAGAAGATATGGATAGAGTGCTTCAAAATGTGCATGGGAACCTGCCTTGTTTGATGCACATGATTCCTATGGTTTAGGTAGAGGATCTGCCAAATTCTATGCAACGACAGGTAGTGGGTGTGTCCCGTGCATGGGTGCAACTATTTCGACGTCTTGCAAACACCGTAGTATGCTATCATGATATGCATCCGACGCCACAGGCATAGATGCCATGGTTATTGTATTGATCGACCATATATGTATTTTGAGGTTGTAAGTCCTATTTTGTACTATGACATCATATTTTTGGAGATATGAAATACAAAAACATTGGTCTTTGACTTTACTTATATATTACAATGTGTACATTAATGGATGTGTTTTCTTTACTTTAGTTATGTGACAAATTCCAATCCAAAACATAATTATCATATGCATAAGATACATAATTAGAACTTCTAGGTATGTGATTATAAGTAATAAAATCAAAATGTCATTCCAAAATTCATACTCGTAGGAATCGTTGGAGTAGAGTAGGGTCTCACACACAGTAATTGTTGTTCAACTGACATACTACTAATTGGGAGTCTAGGTGAAMTTCTAAAGACTGAACACCATGTGAAATGGAATTGCATAAAATATCTATAATGATGTTATATCCAACCACATTATTCGTTGATGGCCCTAGACAAACACCACCTGAAGAGACTAGTTGACCCTCGGGTGAGTAAATGACCCAAGYGACRGAAGCCAATTTCCATATATGACGAATGGAACCATCTGCAAATCCTAAGTAAACTGAAGACTTCRTTGAAATCTKCTAACCAAGGGAAAACTCGATAAGCAAGTCGATGACACAAATGAAAAGATATATACACTAAGATAAACTAGTATAGAAAKAGTTATGCCRAAGCTTGGGGCTCAAGCATAAAATATTTTCATGTAGAGTCCATTTCTGGGCTCAACCAACATATTCCCTTAATAATKTTCCAATTCATAGGATCCTTTTTCTAAGACACGTTGCACGATATAAGGACCGTGCGACATGGGGTTGAAATTTCCTGACCCTAGCGGTTCTTTGGCTTGGTCATATAAGAGGACCAAGTCACCCTCAATGTACTACTAAGGACAGACAACCTTATCATACTGGACCTTGACACATCATTTATTCACTTTGATATCCGTAGAGGAATCTCGATGTTACTCATCTAGGCTCTCTAGGTGTTCTTCGAGATCATAAGTGTCAGGTAGGAGCTTAACTTCTAGTCTAAGGGAAGGGATTTCACATTAAATAGGAAGGATCGACTCCACACTGTTTACTAACTGAAAAGGATAAAAACCAGTGGAAGTCTTAACCGAGGTTTGGTATGCCCAAAGTGCAGGGTAAAGCATTAGATTCCAGTTGTATTTTCTATGGCTGATAGTTTTTTGCAAAATGGTATTGAGAGATTTTTTCACAGCCTCTACCTGTCCATTTTCCTAGGGATAATAAGGGGAAGAACGAACATGTTTAAACCCCAATTTCAATGCTAATTCCTTTATCATTTCATTCTGAAAGTGACTTCCATGATTAGTGACAATCTCCCTCGGGATTCCAAACCGGGATATAATTTGATTGAACATGAAAAGTGTTGCAGTATTACCATCATATTTAATTGTAGGCATGGCCTCTGCCCATTTAGTAAAGTATTCTACAACCACGATGATATGCTGATGCCCCCCATCTGAAGCTAGTTTGAAATCCACAAAATCCACCCCCCACTTGGTGAAGGGACCGACGGTGATGATTGGGTGAAGAGGGGCTAGATGCAAGCACATTTTCCGAGTGAAACCCTGGCAAGGATGACACTTCTTGACTGCTTCAACACAATATTTAAATATAGATGACCAAAAATAACCAGCTTGCAACATTTTTTGTGTTGTCGCAAGCCCCATTATGAAAATCATTAAGAATGGAATCATCCTCCTCGTGACTCAAGAAATGACACAAGATCTTATCTATGCCTTGGAGATACAAAGTGTCACCGACGATATTGTAGTTTTTATCTTGATACCGTATATGTCATCAATCTTCTCTCGACAGATGTTGAGAGAACTTCAAGGTTTGAAGATAGATCAAAATGTCTCCATGCCAGGGGTCTGAAGATGCGATAAGGGAAATATGTTCATCCGCGAATGAATTGTTATGAACAACATCCTCATCTAGCCCAGGGAAGTCCGATATTAACTCAGAAAAAATAGCGATTTCTTGGATTTCGCCGAAGCAAAATTGAGGTCAAATTCTTGCAAAATGACAATCCATTTATTGTATTTCCCCCCTATTATATGCCTAATAAGGACATATTGAAATGCATTGACATCAACAACTACAGTAGTTTTTCAAAGAAATATATAGTTCCGTAATCTTTGAACCACATGTACGACAACCAAGGCTAGATTGTCAACATGAGAGTACTGGAGTTCAAGGTCGACTAAGGTAGCAGACGATGTGCTCATGGAGCTCATCCTCCCCCTGAACCAAAACCATACCAACTATCCCTTCGAACACAATGATATAAATCAATTAAACTATGTTGTAGTCCGAAGCCTTCAATAGAGGCGTCGATACTAAGGCTTTCTTAAGATCATTGAAGGATTCTTGGGATCACTCATCCCATATAAACAGAGTGTCCTTCTTCAAGATACATATGAAACCCTTATTAATATTGGCATGGTTTACTATAAAACAATGTAAGAAGTTAGCTTTCCCCTGTAAAACTTGAAGCTGATGAATGTTGCATGAGGGAGGCAATCAAAGTATTGTCTCAACCTTCAGAGGATCCACCGTGATCCCAATCTCAAAAACTAAGAATCCTAAAAGAGAACCCGACCTAACTTAGTAGATGTACTTGTGAGGGTTTAAATGGATGCACTAATAATGGAATCTGTCAAAAACTAGCCGAAGGTGGGTAGAGTGATCCACTCTCTTGCGAGAGTGAGAAGTGAGATCATTGAGGTAAGATTCAACTATATTCTTGAGATCATGAAAAGAGAAGGTCATGGATCATTACAAGGTTTCTCCAACATTTTTAAGGCTGAAAGGAATTTTATATTATGAGAAAGTACCTCAAGGACAAATAAATGATGTCTTATGTTGATCCTCGGGTTTGATATGAATTTGATTGTATCCTGAAAAATCATCCATAAAAGAAAAAGCCTCGCTTCTCACACACTCATCGAGAATATGATCAATGAAAGGTGTCGGGAAGTTATCTTTAGGACATGCCTTATTTAGGTCTCAAAAATCCATACACATACGAATGGTTTCTTGTTTCTTATTCATTTGAACGAGATTAGCTACCCATTCAGTCAAGGGAATTGAGTAGATAAAACCAACATTAAGCAATTTCTCCATCTCTGCCTTAATAACATGGGCCTTCTTAGGATTAACATATATAATTCATTGCTGAATAGGTTTAGCATCCAGGTAGGTTTTGATCTCATGTTTGACAATGCGAGGGTCGATTCCTAACATATCTTCATATGACCAAGCGAATACATCACATATTTCTTTGAAAAGATTGGTGTAGATTTGAATCTGTTCAGGCGAACAATCTATATCGATATATACATTTCAATTTTTTCTAGGAATGCAAGAGATTTTGATCATGACGGTAGGAAAAATAATCACCATGTTTCCATTGGCATAAATTCCATGCATATCTAGTGGAACCACAACGTGACTAACTATCTCACTCAAGGTAGATCTAAAATCGTCCTGTTCGATCCTAATAAGCTCTGGGATGAAGTAAGAGCGATGATGCATATCATACCATGGCCTATTAGGACCATTCATGGCCTCTAATATTGCTTCATCCGAAGGTAAAGTATCATCAAGGAAATCATGTGAACAAGACGATGAGGTGGCCCATATGGGTCAGAGAACAGGATCCTCCTTGTCCGTCTACGAGGAGACGAGATCTAGGTCAGTAGTAGAGTCAAGAACAACTTGATACGCTATCTCTGCCACTGATAGTGGAATTTCCATTCCAATATGTGACTGACCTTCACAAGACATGGTCAGGGAAGGTAAGGTCCAAGGATTGTTAAAATATGAAGTGCAGAAAGGAACAAACCTCATTGATGAAGAAGACCTACTGGAAACGACATAGATATGATGGATTGGTGCCATGAAATCAAAGGTACCCATAAGGTAGGAATACATTCTGATACCAATATCCTCAGTTTCCGATTGAGAATTGTTGATCATGGGGATCAAAGGTCCAATTGATGCATTGGGACTAGCATGTGCAAAGTATAACTGATAAATCATCATGATTTTCCCTTCGTGAGGAAAACATAAAGTACAGAAAAGGACGATAGGAATACAGTGATATCATAAGTCTAGTTATTCCCTAGTAATAAGTTATAGTCAAGGGGCGCATAAACCACCTCGACATCCACCTCAACTGTCTTTCCACCTAACTAGATTGAAAAGGTAGGAAGAATATCGTGGGGATGGAAATAACGACCATCAAATGAGGCCAATATAGTTGGAGATTGAGAGAGGGTTGGAGAGATAATGGATTTCCAATAGGTTAGGGACATCACACATGTTGCAGCTGTTGGCATGTTTTACAGGCAGCATATGCTTGTCATTGATGGAAAGTACAACAACGATGATGGCTTGAGTATAGCAGCGATGATCAGTAGCACAGTGATAATCGGGGAAGAGCAACAACCGTGATCGTTGGATCAACAATTAATAATTCCCGATGGTTGTCAGATCACAATGTAGAAAAGAAGAGCACGTTGAAGAGGAGGACAGATTTCAGGCGTTAGATCCAAGTGCGGGATCCGACCATCGTTGGATCAAGGAGAAACTGAACGTTCTTTAAAGTGCAAGGAGTAGCGGGCTCACAAAATCCCGCAAGAAGGAGGAACGTCCATCTTCAGGTAAGACACATGGACACAAATCAACATTTCGTTGATTGGAAAGTCAAAGGAATGAAATGCTCCAACCTTTCAACTCGCGAAATCGCGATATGAAAAACCGTGATATAATCTCGACCGTTGGATCGAGGACAAATATGGACCATTGATCAGACACAATGCAGGATCGTGGAGTTGCGAAATCATGATAAAATCTTGACCGTTTATCCAAGAGGGACACGTGGGGAAAGATCATCATTTCACTCACTGGAGAGTCAAAGGAACGGGGTTCCCTAACCTCTTGAAATCGTAATATGCGAAATCGCGACTTAACCACAGCCGTCAAATCAAGATGTGAATTGCACCGTTGATCCAACTCCATATTAGAGTTTTGTGGATCGAGAGTTGAATATGTCAAAGAATAATAACCACAGAAATTCCAAAATCGCGATATGCGATATTGCGATTTAATCGCAGCCGTCAGATCATGATGTGATCTGGACTGTCGATCCAACTCACGTCAGCAAACCACGTCATCTAGGAATACGTGGCACAACCAGGTAATGACAAGTGTCAGACTGATTCAACATTTCAAGCACATGTAAGTCATGAATTAGGGTGACACGTGGCAGGTATTCGACATGTGTGATGTCAACAGGTTTACACCACTTTGGAGTTTTAGAAATTGGGAGATAGAGATGTCAAGAAACTCTCAGCATCAGGAGTCCCGAAATGCCGAATTGCGAAACGCTGAAATCCCGTCAACCGTCCAACTTTGGGGGTTATGTGGACCATTGATCCGACTCCCTTTCGGAGTTTCGTGGATCAGGAGTTGGAAGCATCAAGAACATTCATCATAGGAATGTCGAAATCGCGATATGAGAAATCGTGAAATGATCTGAGCTGTCAGATCAAGTGTTGATCAAGATCATTGATCCCACACCATTTTGGGGTATCCGGGATTGCGACTTGGAGAGTCGATATGTCTCATCTCCAGACTCGCGAAATGAAAAATCACGAAAGCGCCTTATGCATAAGGCCATGGTCACAGCCCTTGGTCACATCAGTGAGAGATGGAGGAAAGAGCTAGAGCAACCAAGCTCCTTTTCGGGGATCGTGACTGGGAATGTTGAGATGCATGGTCACACGAATGCCGAATTGCTGAATGCCAAAATGTCGAAATGAGTGAAAGATACCATGGAATCAATCAAACGGTGCAGGTGAATTTGAACAAGATCGGAGGGCTACTGTAGCACGACACAGTGTAACTGCTAGAAACCACTAATGGTTTCATCCAGAGGACTCGAAGAAACTTGGGGATGATTGATAGAGAAGGTGAAGAGCCTCTGGGAATATTCAAGAGGGATGAAGATGTTCATCGAGGCGATTGACAGCTGGATGAGCATTGAGGCCTGTAACTGGAACAAAGAAGGTGAGCTCGACTGTCACAGAGAAGACGAAGAGTCTCAAACTGCCAGAGAAGCTGAGGAATCTCAGTACAACATACAGTGATGTTGAACAAGTGGAAAATGACCAGAGAAGCTGAAGAGTCATGATGATGATCAGACAAAGCACTCAAGTTGCGGAGGAATTTGGCACAGAGCATGCAGAGGCATTGTGAATATTGCATGCACAAAGACAACAGAGACTATAAGAATGCAAAACAAAGAAGAGATAGGTTGTTGTCGTGGGGAGGATTCAAGTGTGAGCAAGGAGGCAGAGAACAGGAGCAGAGATGCATGGTAGAGGAAGGTTGCATCAAAGGGATATGGTGCAGAGAGTATAAAAGGAAGAAGACACTGATGCAGATAGTGAGAGTAGCGTAACAGAACAACAATAGGGATGGTAAGACAATTTTATATCGCTGTAATAAGTTTCAGTAACAAAGAATTTATTATTCAGGGTGGTTGGGAGGTGTTAGGGAGGACTGGTGTCCTCAAAGGTTCAAGTGGGTGCTTGAACACAGGGAGTT
>ML787976.1:0-29779 GCA_009831015.1 Picea engelmannii
TGTCATTTGTCCCATGATGTGTCCTAATGTAACGTTGCATTAAGTGTTGGATGTAGACATTTGGTTTCTACTATGGTATGGGGGTGAAGCCCCTTACTCCATTTTTTATAGAAGTTATTGGGCTTAGGAAAGACACCACCTTCACCTAGTGATTTATCTTATCATTAAGCTCTCATTTGATATGGAAGAAAGATACGTTGTCAAAGTCTGAGAGAGTTTTGTGAATCCTTGAGGTTAGTATCTTTAAACCACTACTTCTCGACTTTGACTTACCAATCATGGCTCAAATTGCCAACATTGAGTCCCCTAGAACCATTAGCTTTGTTATCCCTTCTTCCTTTACAATAAGCAAGCCTCTCCACAAAGACTATGCCTCAACGAGGTTATTGAAAACATTCCCAAACCCCCAGGTGTAATAGGAAATTTGATTTCCTCCAAGATCGTGTAGATTCCCCTATGCACCTGCCACCCCTGGTTTTGGGATACTTACTTATCCTTACAATGTCTTAATTTAATATTATTCCTTAAAAAACAATATTATAACTTAAACTATAAAGATAGGGAAGATGACAAAAATTGTTGAATAGGATTCAACTTAGATTGAAGTTTTGAGGTGTATCATTGTACATTGTTGGTAGATTAAAGCTATGTTCATTGTATGGATGAGATTTGTTAGATGGTGGAACTTTGACCTATTATATTCATAGGGAAACCACCACCTAACAAAGTGATCTTATGGTAGGATGGTAGAACACATGTAACTTGGGAGATGTTACCTCACCTTGAAAATAGTGGCACAACCTAAGTTTCTAAGATTAATTAAATTTAATATCAATGTTCACAAGTGATCAAACTTGATCAATGGGATCCAAGAAATAATGCATATAAAAAGAGAAAGGGACTGCTTAAAACAACTTTAAAAAAAAGGAAGCAAATACATGAAAACTTGGCTTGAGGTGCCGGAAAAAGATGAGGAGAGGAGAGTTACAAAAATATAACATCGAGCTCAGTGAAAGACATATGAGGAAATATGCAAAAAGTTGTCAAGTTGTCTCTCTTAACATTTGACATTGAGAAAAAACAAATAATTCCATGTAGTGATTTATACTACGAGGAAGATCTATGTTATAGACTGTAGATGAAGCTTGATATTGAGTACTCATTTTAAAGGTGATATGATCCTTGCGTCTATTTTGATCCAACAAAATAATGGAATAATAAAATAAGAAGTTTGAAACAAAATTAAATTTGCAACTATGTATCAACTTTTTTAAATTTTTGAGTAAACTCCATAATGAAAAAGGCAACACACCTCCACCTCCAATATTTATAATGAATCCAAGATATTAACAAACCTCCAATATTTATAATAAATCCAAGATATTAACAAACTTCCAATATTTATAATGAATCCAAGATATTAACAAACTTTACACAATAAGAAGCTTTAAGTCATTGTTATATACAATCAAGGTCTATACAAGGTTGGCTTTGGGATGAATAAGAGTGGGAATCATGACACCTCAGAGAAAATGATGTTAATGAATGAGTAGACCAACTAACTTCTACAAAATAAAAAACACAGATCAACCAACTCAACGGTATTCATATAAATTAACTACTACAACATGTAAGGTTTACCTACTTAATAAATACTAAAACTATATGATTCTCAAATACTTTCATGCTAGAGGTTCCCATATGTACACGCTGATTTGTATATTACTTCGTGAGATTGGAAGTATTAACTCCAAAAAAGGAACTCGTGATCAATTTATTTAAGGGGAAAATGACTCCGAAAGCGATATGAACTTTCTTGATTAACACATTGAACAATTGTATTAATAATATTATTAAATTTATTAATTATTATATCTTTGAAATTAAGGAAATAAATATGGAAGGGAATTTAGGTTGTTTTAAATTGCAGAAAAGGGGTTGTTAATATTTTTTAAATGTTGGAGTGTACAGTATATTTTCTATTTTAAAAAATAAATGATTTTTTTTAAATGGTTGTTGATGAGTGTAATGAAATTTAAAGAACTAGAAGGTAAAATTATATTTCGTTAAAGAATCTGAAATTATTTTTGATGATGTGTGTTTTATTGATTAAGTTTGTTATTTATGTTGTTAAAATGTTTCACACAAATTTGTAATTCACTATAGGTATTTTTATTTACAAAAGTGCTTTTGTGATTAAATATCATTATTAATAATTGTATAAATGTATTATTATTTTTTAATTTTTTTAACATTAAAATGGATATCATTTTTTTTTTTAATCTAGGTAATATGTTATACGTCGCTTTTTAATTTTTTGTATAGAATTTGTTTAAAGATACAATCACAAGGAGCACATATCCTTCTAGCTTTATCACAAGGAGCCAACATGTCACTTATGAGAATTGAACCTGAGTAGGGAGGAGAACAAACAATCCACCCAACCACTCAAACTATAAACACTTAACAATATATCCATAATTTTTGTTAATGAATAAAGCTAATCTAATAAACACTTTGAAATTCCAAACCACATCAAACTATCCATACTTTTTAATGTAATTTCATGGAATTGCTTACAACTCGGAGGAGGCATATGTTGTGATTACCTTTGCACGTGTTTGGGGACTATTTTGAAAACAAGAACTTCATTCAACTTTCGACATATAATGTATTATTAAAATGATTTTCAAAAATCCACATGTATTAACAACACATTTTACTACATGCATCACCATTTAGATTGAGCATTGGGTGGTAGTTGTATTCATTGACAAGTGCAACCGTTCACTGGTGAAACCTTTTAATGGTTGCATGGGCACTGCAAGATGATAGATGCTTTGCACTTACGCCCCTCCATAGTTTTTCTTCTAAGTTGAACTTGCACTAATCTCGAAATCACCACATAATATATTGAGCTAATAGGTATTGCAATTTCATAGTATGCATTTATAAATTTAGTCAACTACAAAACAAACAAAAAATCCATTGTTTTTTATCCATTGGAATGGGGTCAATCTCTCAATACATGACACTTGGTGATTTTTGATAAATGATTTGAGGTTGCAAGCACAAGTTGGGATCAAACTTGGGTAAGTCTAGATATTTATTTGTTAATAAAAAATGAAATTATTGTTGATGATGTTTTTCATTGACATAATGTAGTGTTTCTTAATTTTTAAACTTGGTATACAAATTAGGTTTATAGAGAATATAATTGTAAAAAACTAGATATCAGAGACAAATAAAATGAAATATGTGAAATAAACCCTTGTATTATGACAATCAGAAGAAAGAAAGCAATGTTCACTTGCCTCTAATGTGGGGAGACCTTTTACTGAGTAAATCTCCATATACAACAATACATGACAAGACATTCTATAGCCTTCGATTCTATTTAAATAGATTCTCAATAGAAAAACCTTAACTACTTATGATCCCATCATTAATGAGTACCACTACTTAATGGGTCTTATAAAATGGACCCTTTTACATTAAATAACTATCTAGAACTATATAATGGGCCTTATTCAAAGAGGATAGTTGCATACATCAATTGACTAACTATTAGGTAGCCTAAAGTAGTGAGGTTAGGGTAGGACCCTAGCATGCCCCTAAAGTATGGAGGTTAGGGTAGGACTCTAACATGCCCTCCCCCTTAAAAAGTAGCATTGTCCTCAAGGTTGGAGATGACGAAATTATTGCAAAATCACTACTAGTTCTCATGTGGCATCTTCGAGTTGCTCATCTTTCTATTGGATCAATACTTCGTGTACCATACGCTGGAACACTTGATGTTCTTAGGTATCCGATATTGCTTCAAACATCTTAGTGACCCACATATGTTGCTCTTGTGATGATAACCTTTGTTCTAGATAATGCTTTAAAATATGATGGTCAGTCTTGATTTGGAAACACCTCCCTATGAGATATGGGCACCGGGTCCCCATTGCATGAAGGATGGCCATCATCTCTTTCTCATATGTGGACTTACCCAAATTGCAGTCACACAACTACTTACCGATGAATGCCAAGGGGTGCCCTTCTTGCATCAAAACCATTAGACCTACCTAAGGCATCACATTCTAGGACAAAGTCTTAGTAAAATATAACACTGCTAATATTGGAGTAGGGAACATGTCATCCTTTAAAGGCATTCTTTTTAGAAGTGATATTAAGGGAGCAAGGATTTTTCCATAGTTTTTTACAAACTTCTTGTAGTATCTTATAAGTCATATGAACCCATGTAGACTCTTCAATGTCTTGGGGTGGAGTTGATTTTGCATTGCATCATCTTTCTTGGGATCTACTCGTACTCCATCTCGACAAGCAATGTGACCCAAGTATTCAACCTTTGAAGCCCCAAAAGAACATTTAAAGCATTCTTTTTAGCAGTGATGTTAAGGGAGCAAGGATTTTTCCATAGTTTTTTACAAACTTCTTGTAGTATCCTATAAGTCATATGAACCATGCAGACTCTTCAATGTCTTGGGGTGGGGTTGATTTTTCATTGCCTCGGCTTTCTTGGGATCTACTCGTACTCCATCTCAACTAGCAATGTGACCCAAGTATTCAAACTTTGAAGTCCCAAAAGAACATTTGAAGCATTTTAGGAATAGTTGCAATCATGCAAGAGTTGCAAGGATTTATTAACATGTTCTATGTGGGAATCCTAGGTTTTGTTGTAGAACAATATATCATCAAAGAATACAAATATAAATTTGCATAGAAAGAGTTGAAATTTTTTGTTCATGAGGCTTTGGAAGGTGGATGGAGCATTGCAAAGGCTAAAGGGCATCACTAAAAACTCATAATGACCTTCATGTGTGTAGAAAAATATCTAAGGAATGTCTACCTCTTTCATCTTTGTTTGGTGTTATCTAGAATGAAGGTCAAATTTAGTGAGACACTTGGCTCCATGAAGTTCATTTAAGAGATCATATATAACCATGATGGGGAATTTATATTTGATGGTTAAATTATTGAGAACCTAAAAATCAAGACACATGCACCAATTACCTTCCTTATTTTCACGTCCCTATTTTAGAACATCAATATTATTGAAATTTTATATATTGAATAATTATGAAATGAGGAAAAAATTATTCCAAAAATCATGTTTAGCACAAGATTTAAGTTCTAGTGAGACACATACCACATCACACAAAGTGACACATGCTACGTCGCACCATATTTTACTTGTAATGCGACATATCACACAAATTCACTTTTCCTTTATCGAAACTCTCCAAAATTTCTCCATTTGCAGTGTGTCGCACTAATTCTAGTTTTGGTGCGACATTGCATCACATCAAAAGTATTTTTGTGCAATTAATTGCTTTAGATCAATACAAACTTTAACCAATCTAAAGTTCATTAAGCCAAACTTAAAGGATGACATCTCAAAATTTGTGTTTCATGATGCGGTAAAGATTTTTATTGCAACGTTGGAAAGTTTCTTCATTTGCGATGTATCACACCAAAAGTTTCTTTCAGTGCAATACGTCACACCAATCGAAACTTTGTAGCATTGTGATAAAGGTAAAAAATTCAACCCTTGCGACATTTTGCGCATTCCAAAAGATTGTTTCATTGTGACGATAAAATATTGGAATGATGCAATATGTATCGCACAAATATTCACTTTGGTGCGACACACATTGTGTCGCACTAAATTTCGTATTCATGCAATACACAAATTTTCACAAGTTCTTTCGAAAAAAGAATTCTAAGTATTCCAAAAAAAACAATGACTTAGTTAGACAAGCCATATCCTCATCAAATACTAAATCCAGAAGTAAACAGGCTTGTGGGCCCCAAATCTTAACACAATTGTGCCCAAATAAAATACATTAACAAGTTCCCAAGTCGATAACATGAGCATATATTGAACGAAAAACATAGAAGGCAAAGCAAGAAACATAATTTGAAAACTTTTTGTTTTAACTCAAGAGTTTTATTGATATTTCACCTTTAATTACACTGTGATAACTACCATTTCAATTGTTTAGTGCATGATCTGAGTAACTCATGTTTGTGTGTGTGCGCGCGCAAACACACACACACATATATTAAAAGCTATATCTCTTTCAACAATTCAAATTGTAAACAATGAATATGTCAGGTAAAATAATACTCTATATCTTGAGTATTGGTTTCTTTACCAGATTAATGAAAAATGGGTTCTACATGCATGTAGTGCGCAAACTGGTTTTCCAAGAACCATACAATTTTTATGTTCAATATATGTATATAGTGATAATATTGGAAAACATAGTTAGCATTGATATTGCCAAGCATAATCACATAGATAAATCTATTTCCAAATATATGAACCAAACACAAGATGTCAAACTGTAACATTACCATTTGACTATAAAAATGATTATACAATGTATTTTTTTATATAAAGGAAAGGTTTTGTTGCATGATATATGACCCTCCATTCCCTTCATATAGGTAATATATTCTATCTTCATTTGAATTCATTTCAAAGCACCTCAAACATAAATATAAACACTTGTTTGTTTATCCATCAACCATGTAGGTTTCATAAACAAAATATCTAAAGAATTTCCATAATAGAATTGGAAAACTTATCTGTTTGAATATTGCAGACTAGGAAACTAACTGAAGCCAAGAAATTTTCCACCCAACCATAGGTAGTCTGTTGTGGAAATCACCCCCTACTATGTTATGATACCACCAGGGTGAAGAAGAAAAACAAAAAACTCAGGATAGTCTCTATATCTTAGGCAAGAATATCATTAACCAAGTGTCTCACAATTGAGTTTTCTGAAGACAGAGTAGCTCTTTGGTACCTGTTATCCCCCACTTTTAGGGATAACTAGGGGATCATGTCTTGAGGCCCACATGTCCTAGACATGGAGTACAGAGAGCTAGATCGACTTTAGCATGGCCCTGGAGGGCCCACCTTTTCTTCCTTTCAACGCCTCTATCTTGTCAGCAACAACAACATCCATCACCATCGGCTTGGTATTGTGTCGAAGATGGTTCTTGCTCCATGAGGTAATGAGTCCGGGTATCATGGTATGTGTCACTTTGATCATCAAAACCATTGAATATGTGCATCTGATTCCTTTTATTTCTAACAAATACTTGGATCTTATGCTTGCCCACTTGACCATGTCTGAGGGGATTGACAGGATGCCCTAGTAAGCTTGTGTCCGTAGGTTTTGGTTTGCCACTGGGGGGGATTTCTGAAAAGCCATCATCTGCTCCCATCATGACACCACTTTTTCATCTTGCTTCCCTCTCATCTATCCCTTACACTTGTTCGGACAATGGGTTGACCTATTTTCAGGATTACACCTTATCTCATGGGAAGAAGGGGCTAAAGGCCCAGAAGGTAAATTAAAGATGGAAAAAGATAAAATACTAAGAATAAAACCTCGAGATGCTTCGCCCAAGGATCCCTGAGAAAGCAATAAAAGGCTTCTCAGCAAGAAACACGAGGGACCTTTAAAAAATAACAAAACAAGACCTAGTCAAAGGATAGGGGGTCTCAACACGAGCCAACCTATTAGGTCCATGGGTACCTAGCAGTATGACATTACCGACATTTGGTTACCATGCCAGGGTAGTGACTCTTGGTTGCATGGACAAGGGAAAGGGGGTCTCATCACGAGCCAACCTTCTCATTTTTGCAAAAGTACTTGTGGGTAACGTTGTTACCACTGGTCACCACGCCAGGGCAGTGTCCCCTGATTAGCCTCTTGAAGAAAAATCAATAAAGAACAAAAGAATAAAGGCATGGGCTTGGAAAGATTTGCATCTAGGACAGGTGCAACTCGCTTTCTACAAAGGCACCCATAGGTAAAACCTTGCATCCTCTGCTCCCACTGCACCCACTTGCCAAGACATCCCTTGACCACCTCACCCACTTACATGGCTCCGATGAGCTCTCTTCTGGGAACTTTCCTTTTCCAGTGGACACTAGCCCAATAGGACACCCTGTCATTTTCCCCAAACTTGTATTGCATGCTCGTGTAATGTCTTTGAGATTTTAACTGATGTATTAGGGATTTTATGCACATGTTTAATAATATTGATGATGATATGTGATTGACATTGCTATGATCCCTATGACTTATGAGCCCACGGAGGGCGTAACTATTGATGTGCAGGATCATAGCTGACAGACATGTACCATTTGGACAGGTACACATGGGGAGATGATCAGTTCGGACCTCCATGGGGCTGAAGAGACCATCAGATGGATGTTGAGACCCCATCAGGGGGCAGAGACAAGACATAGATGGATCAGGGGCTTTGCATCAGAGAAGAGGAGGACGTTCCACCAGAGGCACCCTCACAGAGCTTGACCTAGGGGGGTTGTGCCCTCTCCATTGGAGTGTTGGCCTTGGAAGGCCTAGGACGTCACCCTTGATGATCATGATGTATCCAGCCTTGTGGACGTCTTGGGAGGCAAATTTGGTAGTGTTGACACGTGTGGCAGGCTGGAGAGGCCCAAGGAGGGCTAACGTTTTGCTCTAGGATGCTGCATCTGCCCTAGAAGGGGCTAACGTCTCCCTCAAAGGGGGCATGACGTCTCTCTTTAGCTTGATTAGGTTTTAATTTTGGTCATTTAATGCAAAATAATATGATTTTTAGTATTTTGGCCCTGTCAACCTTTTTCATGACCTAAAAAGTAAAATTAGGTCATGGTACTATATAAATTGAGGGTTTTTACCTTCATTTTTTCATCATCTCTCACTCACTCATTAGTGAGGTCTGGAATTTTCGCTATACTTGGGTTGTTTGGCTGAAATTGTGAGGTGCACTTGTTGAAGGAAGACTTTCTTGGCATATTTTGGCATTTCTCTTGGTGGAAGGTGTTACAAATAGGGTTTTCTATGCTTTTCTTGGTGATATGTAAGTGAATTTCTGCAAAATTTCTTGATGGAATGGTTGTATTGTTATTTCTTGCATATGTTGTTATAAATTTGTTGAATAAACCCTAGGTGACAAACACACATCATTGGTCCTTGTCTCATGTCCCCATTAAGATATTTTTCAGCCATTGTTTGAAGAGGGGAGA
The DNA here is from genome assembly GCA_009831015.1 of Picea engelmannii. Taxonomy (NCBI): domain Eukaryota; kingdom Viridiplantae; phylum Streptophyta; class Pinopsida; order Pinales; family Pinaceae; genus Picea; species Picea engelmannii. Next base: position 9,062 of record ML787976.1, read on the forward strand.
GCCTAGCCGTAGCTACACTCTTCTTTTCTCTTCATTTTGCTAGCCATTTTATTTTCAAGCTAAGAAGAAGGAGACGCATTAGAGCCTAGTTCTTCTACACTTTGATGGGCCAATTTTTCTAGGGTTTGTTGGTAAGGCCTTGCTGTAGCAACACCTTGCTCTTTCAAACCCTCTCGTCTTAGTTTCATGCTATTTTCTCAACTAGTTGTAATTGCCATTGAGTTAAGGAAGGAGGAGAGAGCATCGAGGCCTAGTTCCCCTACACCAAGGCAAGCCTCTATCCCCTAGGGTTTTGACTTTGAGGCCTTGCCCTAGCAACACCTCAAAGCTTCACCTTCTAGTCCTTAGCCGTACTATCTTTTGATCCTTTAGCTCCTGCATACTCCACTTTTGACTCCATTAACCCTAAGGCACTAATCTAAAGACCTCTTTTCTTGAGTGAACTTGATCACAACAACTCTCAAAACTTTGAATCAAACCCTAACTACCAACCCTAGCTTATAAACTAACCCTACTAACCTACTGTTGTTGTCATCCCTTGCTGAAGTATCATTTGTGCAGCTAACATTTCTCTTATAAGCAATTGAATGGTGGTTTAAAGGCATTAATTGAATGAAGTGTTGATTGTTGCATTGAATGCCACACTTTCTTAGCATTTATTGAAGAAGTGACATTATATTTCATTGCTATTTTATAAACATTGACTTCGTCAAAATTTATTATCCAATTGTTTATATGTGTATCAGATAGTCATTGATTTATATGAAGTACTAACCAAGTGAGTAAGCTTGCATATATCAGTTTCTTGTTTCTTTGTCTCAGGCAGGTGTATCTCTCTTTTTGGTGTTATACTTTATTATTGGTTGTTAACTAGACTATCTGCTCAGTGGTGACTTGTGAGGGGGAAAACTTATATTTGTCTTACAATCGTTTGCCTTCTCAAAACCCCAGGTCACTGGGGACATCTCCCCTGGGCCTTACCTCCCTAAACAGAAAGAACCATCCCATTGAGGTGACATTGGGTGGGATTGGTTCTAGTTACGCTAGTTTGACTACTCTTCATCCATTTACTATCCTAACTACAAACTGCGCGATAACAATACCCACAATACCTGCCCCACACAACACAAGGAGGTCTTCCTTCTTTGCTCAACAGTCACTTAGAAGTACCCCCCTCTAGTTTTATTTAGCATGTGCATAAAAGGGTACAGGTTGATGTCCCTTAACTCTAATAGAAACTAGTTTGGTTCTAGGTTCTCCTTAGGGCTCTCATAGCTTTCACTGCTAAGTTTATTGAAGATAAAGAATCTGTTCGACACCCACAATACTTTCCCCACACAACACAAGGAGGTATTCCTTCTCTGCTCAACAGTTCCTTAGAAGTATCCACCCTCTAATGTTATTTAGCATATGCATAGAAAGGTCTAGGTTGATGTCCATTAAACTCCAACACAAAAATTATATTGGTTCTTGACTTTTCAAAAATAAGTTCCTATTCTCTAGAATTAGACTCTTTCTATTCTCATTTGAATTCCTTGCTTTTCATGAGTGAAAAATATGGTTTAATATAGTCCTAAACCAACTTCGATTTGGTTCTAAGAATGTAGGGAACAAGTTTCCAAGATTGTAGGAAGGGTTGGCTTATGTTTAGGAAATGGTTTCACCCACTCCTATGATCTCCAAATTTGGACTATAGACTAGGCTCAATAGTGAAAAGGTTAATATGACAAGTATTCCATTAGACCCCCTCACATTTCCCCACTTGTGGTATCATATCCCCTTTAGGTGCTACTACCTCAGTTAGTTCTGTCATTTTATTAATTCTGTCAAATAAAGATATTTACAAGTGTTCAAGTTACCGTGACATATCTAACTCATAGTGCTAAATAAAAATAAGTATTATAATATCCATGTAGAAAACCTTTAAACATAATTAAATACAAAGTATCAAAGAGGATAAAACTAGGACATTACACTTATCTAATACCATGGCCACCAGTGATGAGTAGGGGCCGGTACTAGGACATATGAATCTGATCTCCAACAATTCTTGAATGTTCTTTTCTATTTCATTATTTTGTGTAAAAGGGTGTTGATAGGGACCCACATTGGGTGGTATACTACAGGGAATTAGGGGAATACCATGGTCATGCTCCCCTTGTGAAGGTGGTAAACCCACTACAAGGAAAAGACCCTCTAGTGGAGGTTTTTGCGGAAGTCCCTATAAAAATAGCCCAACAATTTGTTTATAGCGGAAAACATTAGCGGAGGCTAGTGGCTCAAGGTTTTAGCGTAAGATTTTTCACAGTGCTTTTATAAATATCAAGTGAACCGGTGTGTTTATAATACTGACGCATCCGTTCTCTAACACATGGTGCACCATGGTAGGGTTATTTAAAAAAAAAAATACTTTGGTGCGGTCCTTAAATACTGACGCACCGGTGCTCTAACACATGGCGCACTATCGTAGGGTTATTTCACAAAAAATATACTCTGGTGCGCTCCTTAAAGACTAACGCATTGATGCTCTAACAAACTGGCGCAACGTGGTAGGGTTATTTCAAAAAAATATACTTCGGTTTTCTATCTAAATATTGACATACCGATGCTTTAACCACTGACGCACCGTGGTAGGGTTATTTAAAAAAAAATATTGCGGTGTGCGCCTTAAATATAGATGCACCAGTGCTCCAAGTTTCTCCCAAAATAGCGCACCGTGGCAAGGTTATTTAAAAAAATATATACTCCAGTGCGCTAGATAAATATAGACACACCAGTGTGTCTAACAATCGAGTGCACTGTAACAAGGTTAAATAAAAAAAATTTACCATCGGCAAAAATTCAATTTTACCATTTTCCGTGCTATAGAGTTCTCAAGCACAAGTGCAACTTTTGTCTCTTTGAAATGCCCTATTGTCGGTGCTTCCCTTGCTTGCCTTCCTTCCATATGTTTCTCAGTGTGTGGATTTCAAATTTTTCCAAATGGTGAGCAAATTTGTTTTTTGGACTACGGGGAAACCATGCCTCCTCGACGAGAAAATGTCCAGGTAATGTCTTTGTTTCTTTATAACTTAAACTTTTAACGGATTAAAATTCAAAATTTAGTTAAATTTCCATTGTTTTAATTTTTTTTTCTACACGGTGTGTTTGAGTCATTCGACTTGCACTGTGGATGGTGCACCCTAAACATTTACAGAGTGCACCGAAAAACAATGCCAATTTTTTTTATGGTGGTGCGTTTGTAAACATTAACGCACTGAGGCGTAAGTTTTCTGATGCACCGCATAAAATAATATAACTAATTTTTGGCGGTGCATCTAATTAACGTTAACGCATAGTGACATTATATTAGAAGATGCACCGCATAAATCAAATATATTATTTTATGCGGTGCATTGGTAAATGTACACACTGGTGCATTAATGCTTATACAACACACTGTTGTAAAAACATTAGAGCATAATTTCCTAAGTATTGTAATTATCAATTTTTAAAAAATTAGTGATGCAGTGTGTCGCCTTTCCTAAAACGCATCAGTGCGTGTCAAGAAAAGGATACGCACTGCAAAAACAATTTTTTTAAGAATTTTTTTATGGTGCTTTAATATTTTAAGTTTTTATTATTTTAGGCGGTGCATCGGATAACCTTCATGCACTGGTGCGGTAAGGTTATACAACGCACTGCATAAAATAATATAACAAATTTCATACGGTGTGTTATGTTACAAGAGAGCACCATCATTGGTGCTCACAAGTAATATACACACCACCAAATATTCGAGTCGATGTTAAAAAAAACTCCATTCGATGTAACAAACTTGAGTCAGATGCAATGTCTAAACCACCAAACGGCGGAACTCAAGAAACCCTATGTGAATTTAAGCAGCTCCAACAAAGAAATTAAAACAAGAATCTAGGAAAAACTCTATCAATATCAATTGGAGAACCCCTCAGTCAATCCATATGTGTGGATATAGAAAATGCTTGATAACCCATATCAAGCCATTGACAATTCTTGACTCAAAAAGAACAAATTTAGAGATCAAACGACTTCACCACAGTCTCATTCTTATTCTCTATGAACCTGAGATCACAACCAGCAACTGTGATACCATGTTGGGACATAAATTAAATGCAAAAAAGAACAAATCTGAGATCAGAGGTGGTGTCTAAAGACATTAGATAATGGAAAATAATAAACTCAATAGAACTTTTATATCTGAGAATATAAAGGTATAATGAATTGATCTATTATGCTCGAGAATACACTTATTCAAGTTCGAGGTGCTTTCTTCATTATCTATTGGTATTTATCTCGTCACGAGTCGGAACATGGTTAGAGAACTTATGTTTTGCCAATACTGCATGCAGTCGATTCAAATCCAGTAGCATTTTTGGGTTATCTTAGAATATAGTCGGCAAGTAAGGGGGACATATTATCGATCTTTGTTATAGCTATTGCAACCGTTGAAGCAACTATTTCATTAGCTACTGACATTGTATCGATCAATTTCATTTGTCGAAATGGTGATAGAGTATCGTATATATGATCTATAGATTACGAATCAGTATATCTATTCCTATCCAAAAAGATGATGGGTATATATCAAAAGATATATCTATTATGTATGACTAGAATCTATCGAAATCTCTATAGTATTGCGATCGATCAAAAACTTGATTGACCCATATTAAACTCATTATGAAAATTACCTATCATGATTGGACCATATTCGGGGTGATCTAGAAGGATCAAAATGATAAAAATATCTTTGTCCCATTGAAAAAATACAGAATCTTAACATATTGATTCCAAATAGAATTGATAGTACAATTATTGATTCTTTTATATTCATAATATCCCGTTATTAGCCATCTTTATTGGGCATATATTAGAATATTTGGCTATATATGATCTTATCAAATTGAAAACTTTTTACTAACTAATGGAGATCCAATGGCACATTCGGTCAAAATTTATGATACATGTATTGGTTGTACCCAATGCGTATGAGCTTGTCCCACAGATGTATTGGAAATGATACCTTGGGAAGGATGTAGAGCTAAGCAAATTGCTTCTGCTCCAAGAACAGAAGACTACGCAGGTTGTAAGCGGTGCGAATCCACTTGTCCAACAGATTTCTTGAGTGTACATGTTTATTTATGGCATGAGACAACACACAGTATGGATCTAGCTTACTGATCAATATGCACAATAAAAAAGGTTAAATCCATCTCATATTTTTTTCATTCTTTTTTTTTTCTCTAGTGATAAAAACCCATACTTGAGATCTTGGATCAAGTATGGGTTTTTGTAGAGAGATGGAAAGTATCTTCTATAATAAGTGAATTACCTTGGCTCGATCAACAATATTTGTTAGTTTGCCCATATCTTTCCTTAATCCCATTATTTGCCCACCCATAGAGGGAAGAATGAGCTAATTCGATGATATACTCTAGGTAAGAACTCCTTTTCATTACCTATACATTCCATCCATTACCATTTCCAATTCGATAATTCATTGATCCAATTGAAAGAAGAAAGAGTCTAACTGGATAGATCTTATTGATTTTCATTGGAGATTGGGAATTGGCGGACTTTCCGTTGGATCTATTTGACGAGATTTTTTACCACTTTTTCCATTTCAGTGGCTTGGCCAGTTACTTAAAATCTTTGATCGTTACATTTATTGATGTTATGCAATGTACAGTGGCCAATTAGGATCATTTGGTTCTCGAGATATTCTTCTTTTCTTTCCTATGCAGGATATGGAATCAATTTCTGTTCACCCACTTCAATCCGTATGGGGGGAGGGAAAGACGTTTATATTTGGACACAAAGTTCATTTCGTACACTATGAGTGTTATATATTTCCCCTAATCGGAGCTTGAAGTATGGGTCTCTAGGGATCTGATAGACCAACATTAGGTTTAGGAATATTGGATAAGAAATAGTATTCCGTAATACTGGAAATAGTATTCTATTTAGGGTTCTTCATCACTTATGCAATCAAATCATCAATTTTTTCCTTACATACCTGGTTACCTGATACTCATGGGCAAGCACATTATAGTACATGTATGCTTCAGTAGCTAGAGTTCCATTTAAAATGGGAGGATATGGGTTAATTCGAACATGGAATTGCTACCTCATGCTCATTTTATATTTATTTTTGTTTTGGTTGGTAATGATAGGAGCGGTTCAAATTGTCTATGCAACTCCAACTTCTCTGGGTCAACAGAATTGGAAAAGGAGGATAGTCTTCACTATCTCATATGGGATTTTGAATTATTGGTTCCATGGTAGATATAGGTCTCAATGGATCCATTTTCAAATGATATTTCATTAATCAATTGGTGCGACATTTTCATTCTTAGCGGGAACAAGTGACGATAGGATACATTTTTTCTTCTTGATGAAATAAATGGTAGGGCTATACTAATAGCTAAAATACTATGTCCAATAGTTTTTCAATGGATTCTCTTGCGTTACCGGAAATCAATGGTTTTATGGCAGAATCTATGAGATTTTCTTCCCGAGAAAAATGATTGTTTATAAATCTTCTTCAACCTTTAAAATCGAATCATTGGTACTGCAATAGCAACAATTGTAACGATATTCACTCCCATCCACTTGTTGTCTATGTTACGTCGAATATTCTATATAAGTTGAAAATGTGATGAACCCTTATTTAACGAATTCTGGACCAAGAGATATTTTAATCCTGATTTGTCTCTTTCTACCAATAATAGGTATTGGTGCTTATCCCGATCCAGTTCTCTTTCTATCAGATGATGGGATAGAAGTTAACTCATCTCGATCCTTCCATCCATGAAATTAATGGCAAAAAATTATTTTTGTACTTTACAAATAGATTCTTATCTATATAATAGAATTAATAGGATCCAATTCTCTTTTGAGAAATGAATAGAATGGAGCGAATAAAAAATTTAATTATTTCTCTTTTATTTTGAGAAAATATAGTTCAAGTTATTTCAAGTAGTGATTCCATCATTCTATAATAAATCTTTGAAATAACTTGGACCAGTTATTGATGTCACTTATCACTTACATAAAGGAACTGGATCGAATCTATCCTTCTTTTTCCCTCCGGGAATTCGGTCCATTTATGGTTCCAACCATCCATAGCTGCGTAACCCTATTCCTAATAGATCGACCCCCAAATAACGGATCCAAACTATAGAAAATCCTAAAGAAGCCACAATTGTCGGTTCCTCACCCTGCCAACCCTTATTCATTCTAGTATGCTGATAGATTGCGAATATGGTCCAAGTAATTAATTCCCAAGTCTCCTTTGGATCCCAGTTCCAATAAGATCCCCATGCTTCATTGACCCATATTGCTCCAGAAAGAGTACCTATGGTTGAAAGAGAAAAACTGGGACCAATCACACAAGCACACTCCATGAGAATGAAAAAATAGATGTATCGATGATGATGTGACATACCGATGAGAAGGATAATCTATAAATAGGTTTTGGTCATGGACCAAACCAATAGTATCAAGCGTAGTTGGTTGCACCTATCCATAAAACGTGGATTTGGGATCCTAAGCGGACATGCTCAACCACCAATTTAGTCGGTTGTCGACCCACTCAACTGACAATGTGAGGTTTACGATGGAACCACATGTTCCAACAATACATAACAATGGGTTTCTTCAACCACTCACCTTTGAATAAAATTATGGGTGCTACCATTGTCAATAAATACAATCACTTTGTGGTGCTTGATGTAACCAATCAAATTCAATGTTTTGGGTGCTAAGAAACATGATAAGACATAGAGAGAAATTTACAGTTTCTTGCAAGGAGCTTGCAATATGTTTTCCTTTTCCATGAGAGGGGTGGCATAGTCCAATTTTGGTTGAGGAGTGTCTTTAGTTGATATGTCCTTTGACTGATCTTATGGGGATACATCCATTTGAAATAATTTATGTTCTTTACATTTATACCCTTTGAAATATCACTCATCACAATTATAGCAAAGTTTGAGGCATTGGCATTTTTCCATCTCTTCCTAAGATAACTTGTGGATTCTCACTTGCTAAGTTGGAGGGGTAGGGGTAGTTTCCACAATGGGGGTAGTGTAATGAAGATCTATTGGTTTGGTCATTGATTACCATCTTATTATTTTTTATCTCTTTCACAAGCTTCCCACCATGTTTGTGGGCATTTCGTCATGGCATGTGCTCTAATTTCCTCCTTGATACCAATGATGAAACATTCTTTAAAAAAGGAATTAGATAGGCCCTCTCTGCATATTACCAATTACTCAAAGGTGGCAATATACTCAATAACTATGCTCATTTGGTGTAATTTTATTAGTCATCCCAAATAATGAGTGTGACATTCAAAATGAGCATAAAATACCTTCACAAACTGGGTTCGAGCAATGTAGCCTCCATAAGCTTTCTTATACCATTACCACCATTACCAAGATTTTGAATCCAAATATAAGACCCCCACTTTTAGTTTCTATATGTCATCAGTAATTCCATGGAGAGAGAAATAGTGTTCCATTTGGGTGACCCAACTTGAGGGATTCAAACCATCAATTTTTTTCATATCTACCTTGTGAAAACGATGCCACAAATTGTGATCCTAAAAGTGTGGGTAGGGGGGTATCTAGAAAGAGGATGTGAATTTCCTTCACTTTGTTTGTTGGGGATTCCTCCTTGGTTGGATCAATGTGTGGAATTGATATTTGGATAACCAAGCAACTACATATCAATTCCAACACCCAACCTTGGGTGTCCATCTTCCCAGACAAATATTTTACCGAAGAATCAATGGAAGACTTCAAGTTGTTGGTGCTTCTTGGGAAGGTCCTGGTTTTGGTTCTCTGTGTTTTCCATGTTGCCATTATGGACCATAGGATCACTAAGATTTCATCGAAGTGTTATTCCCAACTTATCTCGCTATGATTGGTAGTTTGCAAGGAGTCTTTTCAAATATACTATGAACATTGTACTGCTAGATCCACACAAAAAGGGTTACTGGATAGGTAGACTCATCTAATCAACATGATGTAAGGAAATTTTTGAGATAGGTCTCCCACAATGGTGTCAGCAGAAGCCAAACTTTTCTTTTGTAAAATGAAGGTGGGAGTAATACTTCCTATTGAATATTACCGCATTGATAGAATTTCTAAATTCTTTTTGGATGCAAAGATGTAGGAATTTTGGTGGTTGACTATAGGGGCTAGGGTTTGTAGGGTCCTAATGGTAGAGGAGTGTTAAGTTCTATATCTCTTTGATATGTCCAAGGCTTTCCAACAATAGTGCTCAAAAAAATATTTAATGACACCAACTAAGGAGGATAGATTGTACCCTTAGCCATACTACATGATACCCTCGTATGTGAGAGTCATATCCCCAAGTATTATTGTTAGTGTATTATGGAAATAAAATGGATTTTGGTTTATTTAAGGTTGGTTTCAGGTGTGCCTAAAGGGATTGTGATATACTTGAGGGTACCTGGAAGACAATTTTGTATACAGGTGTTGTTTGATTCAATACTACTCAAAGGGATACTGATATAGGTTACAAGGGTGTCAAACCATGTGACACAAATTGTATTTTATATGTGTATTCTTCCATGATCGTAGTTTTACCCACCGAAAAATAGATCTCTGTGTTATTTAAAGATGTCGAAACACATCTCTAGCCTAAAAAAAATTTGCTAAATTCTAGAAGCGTGTTAACTTAGGAGAGAAATCCGATATTACTTGTAGTATTCCTTAACCCTTAAACTTTAAACACAAACTAGGTATACAAAGAATATAATTGCATAAAACTAGATACAAGAGACAAATAAGATGAAATATGCTAAATATACCCTTGTATTATGATAATTAGAAGAAAGAAAACAATGTTCACTTGCCTCTTAAGGTGGGGTGACCTTTCACTGAACAAAGCTCCAAATACAACAATACAAAATAAGACATTCCATAGCCTCCTATTCTCTTTAAACGAATTCTCAATAGAAAAATCCTAACTACTTGTGGTCCCATCATTCATGAGTACCACTACCTAGTGGGCCCTATAAAGTGGACCCTTTTATAGTAAATAATTATCCAGTACTATTTAATGGGTCTTATTCAAAGAGGATGGACACATACATCAATTGACAAACTATTAGGTAGCCTAAAGTAGGGGACTCTAACAGATACACATGGCTAGTGCAATATTATTGAATGTCAAGTCATTGCAATGGTGAAATCCCCTTGGAATACAACTAGCATGGTATTCACATTTTGCAGTATGTGTACCTACTACATGTAGTACCACATTTTTGGAAAAATACTAAGAGACATGATCTTGAATGTCATGAAAAACATGATTGGTTCATCGTGGGTGTTGAATTTGAAATCAGGAATTGGGTGAATGAACCTAGCTTAACAATCTTTGTTTAATTAAGGCCCCCAGTCAGCCACCAACCTCCCAACTGATGTAATAAGTCTACTCCTCCAATGGGAATCCTTGTTCCCCTTTGCCGACAAGAAAAGGAGCCAAACTCTCTGGATATGGGGATTACTACCAAAGTTTGTCCTATGGAATCTCTGGTTAGAAAGAAATCATATAATTTTTAGAGACAGCCAATTAAGTGAAGTCAGAACGGTCATTAAAATTCAAGCTATGCTGGGGGAATCAGCTGCACACCTCTGCTCCACAGTAAAGCTACACAATTTGGACGAAGAACAGAGGAACTGGATAGCCCAATTCAATGTCCCAGGATTAGAAAGCCAACAAGGAAGTCAGCCAACCCAAGACAGTTGGGAGATCAGGAAAAGTGGAAAAGAATTTGCCAACTGGAAAAGCAATATCAAAACGCCTATCCTCCACTTTGATGGGGCCTCAAAAGGGAACCCAGGACCGGCTGGAGGAGGGGGCACCATAGAAGATCCCAAAAAAGACAAAGTGACGCAATACGCTCTCGGACTTGGTATAGAATCCAACAACAGAGCTGAGGCATTGGCTCTCTGGCAAGGTTTGCATCTGGCAGTAAAACTCAGAGTCCAGGACTTGACAGTCATAGGTGATTCCAGAATCATTATACAGGCCATGATCAAGAGCTCCACAACTCAAAGCATCAAGCTCAACAATCTCCTTGATAAAATTCGGCTCCTATTAAGAAATTTGAATTCCTGTCAATTCTATCACGTGTTAAGGGATCAAAATCGAAGTGCTGACAAAGAAGCCAACCAAGGCGTGTTATTGGAGGCTGGAATGCTGTCAGTGAATGGCATAATAGAAAGAGTGGAGATCCCATGAACCCACGCAGACCACGGGCACTCATCCAAATGCTAGATCGCACAGGGGCAAAGGATTCGGGCGAATCACACAGGCAGACAGGGACAGAAGCTTTGGTTGGTCGGCAGGCTTGGCTACGTACCACGAGGAATGGAGCCCCTGATCTGATGCAGTCAAAGGATCTGCGAGCCCACGGCCAGAATCCAAAGGAAATAATGAACACGAGCGAAAAAGAAATAAAGGGAGGTCGGCCCCCTCTCATTCCAGCTCAAGAAAAGGTCTGCAAGACGCTTAGGAATCCAGAGAGGGTGAGGAATCAGAGTAAGCAAAGAAAAACGCGATTGGTGAGAGCTCGTAGGGAGATGGCGTCTTCATCAAAAGGGAAGTTGAGCACAGAAGAGCGGCTGAAGGAGATGGACAAAACTCTAGCAAATCTGCAATAGATGCTTCAGCACCAGTTAGATTTTCTGGAAAATTTGGACGTGGAGGCTGGAACAACTTGAGTCGGACATCACCATGACTAAAATTGGTTTTGCAGAGGAATTGGACAAGCTCCACAAAGAGCTGAAGAATCCTCAACAAGAATTCGATGAGAGAATGGAACAGCTAGAGGCTAAGATGGCCCAACTGAACAACAACTGGAGCCAGGAAGAAGAGAAGTAATCTTATGTGTTAAATGTAATTGTAAGCAAGCTCTACAAGCACTCTGGCATTTTGTCTCAGCCAAGGCTTTAAATAAGCAGCATATTAAGCAGTAAGGGAGCTAAGTCAGTCCATAGGTATAGCTTCTAAGTAGACTGTAATCAGGATTGTAGGCCCGAAGACACTTTGGGCCATTTTGTAACTGAATCTGTGGCTTTGCCACCCCTCTAATATAAACCATACCCGTTTACGTCAAAAAAAAACAATCTTTGTTTAATTGATTCTTATGGGGCTGTTTGTAGAAACACTATAATGTTCTTCATAATTTCATGCATTTTCTTCTTGGTTGGTGTATGTCCATGCTTTCTAGATCTGCTTGATATGGTAAGATTGACAATAAACCATTTTAATGGGAGGTATTTTTGTTTAAAGGCGTCGACTTTTTTGTGTAGAAATGATTATACATTGAAACATCCCGAAACGTGGAGGATTTAACATAAGAATTGACCAGATGGTTGTTACAACTCCCACAATAAACACCTTCGATGTAACACATATATCTTTTAATTTATATCAAGGATTAATATTAGAGAATATTGGATCCATTCATCTAACCCCATATCAACTTGCTAATGATTTTGTGTGGTTAAGTTTGTTTTGTATGTTCAATGTGAACTCTAAGTTGAGTACTTAGTTTTGAACTATCTTCATGTTTACTCTTAGGCCTTACTTATGTTACTAATCCATTGGTTCAAATGAGTGTAAGCAGTACTACATGGACAAAATATGCACCTAGTATGATATGTTTATCGTTTTTGAAGGTCAAACTTCAATAGGAAAAAATTACTCCGAGTCTTGTAATTTTATTTGAGTTACCATGAATACTTTTGTTAGTGATCCTGTCATAATGGTGATACTACGATTGATTCTTGCGACAACCAACCCAAACTCATGGTTAGCTTAAACAAATACCTAATCTCAAACTCAAAATTCTTGAAAAATATCACCCAAAATCCTATGAGTATCCTAAATGTACTAAATATGGACATAAGGTGTGTGTGTGTGTAGTGTTGGAAACAAGGCCAAGTGGGCTAGTTCAAATGGTTTAAATGAACTGTTTCAAGGCAGAGGTCGCCATGAGGTATTTAGTTCTAGTTTGGATGAGGTTCAAGTCACCTTGAGTTTGTTGTGTTATTGTTTGTTATTGTGGCTACTAGTTGAGATACCATCCATATGTATGGTCTAGGAAAGAGGAGGGGGTCATGTAAGGTTTTTATTGGAATATGTGTGTGTGAGTGTGTGTGTGTTCTCTTATAATAATGGTCTTCGAAAATATAGATTAAAATAAGATTTTTTCTATGCTAGATTGTCATTAGAGTAGGCTACCAACCAAACTAAGAAGTTTTTAATATCCTTAATTACAAATATATCTTCAAACTATTAACATAATTTTTCCACGTGCTAGCCTAACTGAGAGAATATGTACTATAGATAAAAAGTATTAAATAAAACTACCCATGAAATTATTTTTCATCTACTTCAATGACGTGCTTACTTGAGATTGTGTTAACCATATCGATCTCAACATAGCTACCAAAATGACTAGAACCCTTTAGAGTTGTCTTTTCTTAGAGATCACATTTAATAGCTATTTTTACCCATGTTTCAAAAAGTCATGTTGCTGTTGGAAACCTAATCCATTAAGGTTATGGTATTCCTCACTTGAGAAGGAATATGAAAGGAAAAATGATATGAACCATCATTGGGAGTCCAAGAGACCTCTTGGAAGATGAATCCAAAGGTCGAGCTCATGTATTTATATATGCATCATATTAATAAAATGCAATCCATGCTTCTCTCCATTTGTGTATTCTAATAGTGGTATTAGAGCGCCTTGGTTCTTAGGCCTAAAATACATTATGGTAGTTGTCCATAGCATGTTAATTCTAGGAATTTCATTTATTTTCACGCATAGAAATGTCTATCTGTTTGTCTCTCTGCAGGCTTGTCATCTCTAATTATTCCCTACGCCCCTCTGCATTACTTTATCTCAAGTCTGTCCATATGCCTCTACGAGTAGACACACCTTTGGTTATTCCCTATATGAGTTAGTCTTCCTCAACACCATTCATGCACACTTTTGTGTTAGATCTGCATAACTTTCCCTTTGCTCGATTCATTGTGTGTTAGTCTTCCATCCTCTGTTGATTGTCTCTCTGGTCGATTCTTTGTGCCCCTCAATATTCCATTTTCTTCATTTGGTCTGAATACACCTAGCTTGTCTTTGAATGCACCTTCATTCCATCATCCTTTTCATCTCCCACATTGCTACAGTCACGAAGAATTTATTAGGGTTTCAAACTTTCCATGTCTGACTGTGATACTCAGCCTCCTTTTGTTGCAATTTTTCCTTTGCGGGATCAAGTCTCTTGGCATTTATTTGACCTTGAATTCCATCGACATCAACACCATCAAGACCTCATTGCTTTACATTTCTAGCGCCAAGATTCTTTCCCTCCAAGGAGACAGGAAAGAGCTTCAGTAGGTTATTCAAGTGTGGTGATCCAAGTCTGGTGTGACCTTTGATTTTTCCACGCCATTGGGTGGTTATTTTTTCTCCTACATGTTGATTTTTTCTTGCCATTGAGTCATATCAATCAGAAGATTGGTCTATATGGAATCTCCATCAAGAAACTATTGTCCATAAATTTTAAAAGTTGGTTACTCCACGTGATATTGTAATTCTAGTCTGAGCATTTCGTGAGGTTTATTTCCCATGTTTGAATCATTGCAAACAAGTGTTCTTTTGGTGCAAAGGCAAGTCATGGGAAGGCCTAGTCTAAAAAGTCTGCTATAGTCCATATTTTGCTTGAGAATCGTTGTTTCAGGGGGTGGTTTGATCATTGATGGTATTATAGTTTCCGAGAAAACAAGATGGGTGATGAGTATATGGCTGTGCAACAAAGGCTATGCTTGTTGGTTGCTCATTTAATGCCTTCCATCCCAAGTCATGACTAAATCATACAATGTTGGCGCTCAATTAATGGTGTTGGCACTCATTTAATGCCTTCCATCCCAAGCCACGACTAAAGCATACAATGTTGGAATGAAAACCTATGCAATATCACCTATGCAATATCACTTGGCATCTAAATCAATAAGATTTTTCCATTGATTTCAGTGTGTTGAGAAGCATTGTTTTCGTTGTTGTTAAAACCCAGTTCTGTGGATCTATGTTCCTAGTTTCATGGATCTCTATGCCTAGTTACTATGCATGCTAGTTCAAACACTCTGAGATATGGTGGCAGATTTTTTATTGTATTTGACAATCGTGTGATAACGAGGTCAATGGTTTGTGAAAGCATTTTGTGTTGGGCAACATTGTTTGATAGGTAGTCAATTTTATGTGGTTGTTGGAAGTTTTTTTTATGGGTTGGTTTTCCAATAACGTGTTTGAACTAATGTGAAGTTCTCAACATTTCAACTTCTATTTTGTCTACTCTATTGTAGAAACCCTACCCGAGGTTTGTTTTGTTCATACAGTAGAATCTCTACATCGAGGGTTTTGGATAGAATAAATCTTCCATTTAAATAGTTCTTCATTCACCTCACCATTACTAGTAGCAAAGAATCAATAGTGTATTGAATGGAGATTACATAACTAAAGCAAATTGTTGAAGTTTTCATCACCGTGCTCTGCTTCCTAAACCATGTAAAGCTGTCTTTTTGCAAGTTGAATTACACTATAAATGGGTGCATTTTTAGTAGAGGCCGACGCCCTTCATTTGCTAAGTTTGCATTGTAGAGTTTGATTGTTAAAGGGTGGAGTTTCAAGAAACCCTTAGAGGTCTTAGACAGTCTTTAAATGGCTCGAATCAACGAATTATTAGATTTTGTGAACACTCTAATACTCTCTACTGTCGACAATATGGTCACAAATGACAACACAAATCTTCAATCTATTCTAACTTGTTTGCAAATTTCACAAGCCAAAGTAGAACTGCTTCAAAATCAGACTCACCTTCTTCATGATCAACTTTAGTGAAATAATCTTCAACATTATGAACTGATTCTTGTCCATAACAACTCTCTTTTCGATGATGATGATAAATATCAATCGCTAGTGTAGGAGCAACTTAGTGAGCCAACTTCATATACAAGTGTATATGAAGATGAATTTGTGCATGAACAAGTTCAACTCTCTCTTTCCATGCCAATCATCAAACCTTGGGAAGAAATTAGAGACAATAAGCACAAAATAAGTATTGGATATGAAAAGGAAGTTACCTTTCATATTCCATATTATACCAAACCAATCCAGTTCCATAGTGTTGGATTTCTTCAAGAAAATTCATATTCAGTTGCTCCAGTTCAAGATCAGATTCCTAAATGCCAACATTGTCATCGAGTTGGCCATATGGAGGATTGGTGTTTTGATCTTCATCCTTGTGAGAATTGTGGAAAGAATAATCATCCTTCAGATAGATGTCCCAAACACAACAAATCTGCAAGAGTAAAGAACCACTATGGGTGGATCACTTCTTGGCAATGGTCATCAATAACCAAGAAACTATATCAGTGGTACCGAAGAATTCATTATTGAGTATTGACACATCTTGCAATGGATTTTTTTTTTATCTTCTCACCTTGAACTTCACAAGGGGGAATAATATCAGTGATTGATAGTCATGCTTCAAGTTTCAAAGTTCTATCAATCAAACAAGATCACGCAAGCCAACATAAAAACCATCAACATGATTTGGTTTATGGTTTTCCTTAAACCTCCATTTAGTAGAAAACATCAACTTTTTCTAGACAATAATTTGTGGTCATCTTTAAACCTCCATTTGAAAGAATTTCCAGTTAGTAGAAGACATCAACTTCTGGCTAAATTAGGAAATTTTTTGGAAACCATTGAGCCTTAGAGCCAAGTTCCAGGGTTTTTGGTCTTCCTTAAACCGCCACCTCCATTTAGTATAATACATCGGATTATGTTATCCATTTGGTTTGTGGTCATCCCAAAACCACCAGATTCAGAGAACACATTCATCCATCAGCGAGTGTCTACTTCCATATTTCAACTCTCTTCTTGGACTCACATACACCCCTTCGGATTAAGAGGAGGAACGTTGGAAAGCTAATATGTTAGGGCTATGGTATTCCTCACATGAGAAGGAATATGAAAATACAAGTGATATGAACCGTCATCAAGAGTCCAAGAGACCTCTTGGAAGATGAATCCAAAGGTCAAGCTCATGTATTTATACATGTATCATATTAATAAAAATGTGTTCCATGTTTATCTCCATCTTTGTGTTCATTTTAGAAGCTACCAATATGACCCTTTTTTTTCTAGGTAGTTTTGTGACATTTTGAATCTTCTTAGTTATAAAGTACCGATTTATTTATTTTTAATTTATAATGTTGTTTTTCTTGTTTTTTCACCTAAAATTTGACATTTTGGACCTCAAATTCAATATATTTGTAACACTACCGATTTTCTTAACATATTAACTCATCAAAACTATATAGAGATTTAGGAAAGCTTCTCTCCAATCTTTTTAAGCATAGAAATAAAATGTTAAAGAAAACCAATTAATTCCTTATCATTTTTATTAAGGTTGGATAGACCAAAGTTGGTTTCAGATGATGGTAACAATCACCATCATCATGTCATTATTATTATTATTATTTTGTGTAATGCATTTCTCAGAGAAACCCATCAAGCACTTCCCCTCATTCCAAGGATGGTACCCAGGGTAAACTGGATTCTATAGAAGCTCGAAACTTTGTCAACAATATATTCATTAAGAGATTAACATGTCACTTGTGGGAATTGAACCTGGGTAGGGTGGATAACACTACTCTCAACTACCTAGCCTAGAACCTATTGACATTTTTAATTCATTTATAATGCCATACATTTTAAATAAAAACAAAAAAAATGATTTTCAACTCTTTTTCGCTTTACTTCAATGCATATCTCATAGATATAGCTAAATAATACTAATTTTTAAAATAACAAAAAATATACATTTAAGTCTATATAATGAAAAACATATACATTTTAGAATTTATTGTTTATAATACTATGTTTAATAAAACATTTTTGTGTTCAAAATTGGAAAGAATAAGAAAAAATAATCATATTTTTTAACATATTTTTATAGATTTCATCTATAAAATGACAATATTTAATATTATTTTCTTTGAAGTAACCGTTCACATGAAAATCGAAGCCAAAAAAAAACCAAATAATATGGTAAAAAACACTTAGAAACATTGATTGTGAAACAGTAATATATAAATCTCAACATCCAAAACATTATAAATATAACTCATTGATAGTATGTTAAATTGAACATTTTCTTCAATGACATCTTAAAATTAATCAATAATATATAATATGTCAAATTCATCTTTTTAAAAAAGTACATATTCAATTTCATGAGCTTGACTTTGTTCTTGGACATCATTTCGTACTTCCATTGGATTCTCTTTTGCAAGTTGTCTAAAGTGATCATTTCCAACAACCCTTTCAATGGTGGTTGAGGCCCCTTTGACATTTTCACAACATATGTTGTACTAAAATCTCATGTGGATTCAAACCCACTTGGATTTCATTTGGAACATATCTAATAGCACTAATTCTCTATTTAATAAAATTGCATTGTAGTGCATCATTTTCAATGGATATGCAATTTCTTCCTTTTTGTAAGGAGTGTGTTAACGTTGTACATAATAACTAAATAGAGAAGAATAATAAGTAAAAGAACATAAGTAAACATACATTAATAATGATAAAAAATTGAAGTAAATTTTCATATTTATTACATCATAAATATCACCTAAACTTGAGAACAAATCCAAACCCAATCTCCTTCAATTGAAAATGTATCTTTAAAATAATTAATTAGTGCTTGTGGATTTTGATAAATGTTTACAATCTTTGCATTCTAATAATTTTCTTGGTATACCAACATTTTAATCACAACATTATAAGTCAATAATTGACTATGTTTAGTTCCATCTTTTTCATTGATAAGAATATGATCATAATAATCTTCTTGTGTCCAACATGCAAGATGTGTGCTTTTAATATCACTCATAATTGGTCACTATTGGAGCTATGAATATTAGGTTTGTATCTACAACATACATAAATACAAATTCATCTTAACATGTATATAACTAAAATTGATTTCTAGTTTTAAACACTAAAATAATACAATTTATATCTCTGACCAATAAAGTTGCTTCCACAAATTTGCTTTACCATTGAAGCTTCTTAACACTAAGCGTGCTTGTGGTTTTGAATGAAAAACCACAAACCCAAAGTGGCAACAATGTGACATTTAGGATCCTATAATCTCTTTATTGAATGCTTGGTAAATATTGAGACTCGTAATCATAGCCAATATTTTGGATCTTGTAACCATCAGGGATACCGACAGTAATAGGGAGCACTCTATAAGATTTGAACTGTTTTCACTATCACCTAATATTACTTGATATTGCACAATGCAAAGCCCATTTCAAATGTAGTGACCCAAGATGTCATCAAGTTGACTATTTTCAAGATGTTTCCTTCATTGTCTTTCCAACTTGGCTTTTAGTATATGACTGTTAAAAGTCTCTGGTATTGCATCTACTTCCCTCTTTAGTATCTTTTATGAAAAGACACACTCACACACAAGTACTAAAATATAAATAAATTAACCTACAAATGAATACATAAATCAAAGATATCAACATCCCTAAATTTGGAATGTAACAAAAATTGCCTTGGGGCTACTATAGAGCTTGAGTCTATATAGTGGCGTCTAACATCATCCCAACTCTCTTCAATAAACAATTTAACAAATTTTTCTTTTATTTTAATGTAAACCTTGTGACCAAAAAACTAAAAAAAAACCTTAAAATGATATTTATAACAAAATAATTAATAAACTAAATTGAAAAGATGAATATTTTAAACTTAACATCCATCCAAAATAAAACAACAA
The DNA here is from genome assembly GCA_009831015.1 of Picea engelmannii. Taxonomy (NCBI): domain Eukaryota; kingdom Viridiplantae; phylum Streptophyta; class Pinopsida; order Pinales; family Pinaceae; genus Picea; species Picea engelmannii. The sequence goes on from ML787976.1 coordinate 28,984, forward strand.
ACTTACTTCTCCAACTCATTATCCATGTCTTCCAATGACAATTTCCCCGACCTTACATGTGATAATGTGGTTGTGATCATCATTCACTCCTTGCATTGATCTCCAAGTTGTTATACCCATGTTTTAAGACAGATCCTTGAATTCAAGACTTGTCTTACTGTTGCTTAATACAAGGGTCTTACACCTTTTAACCTTTTGATTTTTTATACCGATATTCTTTGACAAGTTAAAGATCCCGTCAATCAATTCCCATGTCTCCAATTTTAAATGCCAATTGAAAACAAGAATCATGACTCTGAACATATCATTTCCTTCACATTTTTTTTGTTTCACACTTTCCTCATTAATTGGGAAGCCTATTTCCATACAACATTGCTTATGGAAACTTCCATAAACTTTTCATCTATCTCCATTACACATTTCTTTAAACCCATTTGTAATTTTTAAACCTTTGAAGTGAAATAATGCATACATATTATTAAGCAAAATAGAAATAACAACTATGACATAGACAATACATAAAGATTTACGGTGGAAACCCTTAATAAAAAAACTAGCAAACGTTAGAGCCACACCTCTCTCTTCTTCATTATATTAAATTCATCATTCAAAATATAATATATAGGTATTCCACAACATCCAAAACCCTAATCTATTAACCCAAATTAGATTACAACCCTAATTCCTTAATTGGAATTAGATTACAGTGGATCGAAAAACTATTGGCCAAAAAACACAAAACAAGCCAAAAGGTGAATCAAAATCAACCCAAAAAATTTGGTTAAGGGCTCCACCC
>ML787976.1:41864-53776 GCA_009831015.1 Picea engelmannii
CAATACAGGTGAATAGTTGATCATGTTATTTATTTGCTTTCAAAACTAGAAGTTTTATCATGGTTTAGAGATTTTAGATTTCATTTAAGAAATCATCTAGAGAATGGGGAAGCACTTAAAAGTGATTCCTTAAGAATATGGACAGGGTAAAAAGTTTAAAGATCATCGTAATTCTCAAAGATTTAAACCATATCTCTGGTGTAATACTCTGACAAAGACAATTTGAGGACAAAATGAAAGTGGCAATTGACTTAAAAATCAATTGTCTGAGCTATATCTTAATATCAAGACCTCTTTGAACTTATTTCAATTTGCTTTAAAAACACAAGTCTTAAAATAAATGCTTCCTTCGACAATAACTCTTTGATCAGAAATATATTGATTCAAAAAGACAGATAAGAAGGAAACTCATTCAAAGCAATCAAAGAAAACAAAAAACACACAACAAACCAAATCAAATTTTATTAATTGGATTCAAAATCAGAAGTACACAAAATCAAAACAACAAAATAAAACTTTTCAGGAAACGATTTTGGCCAAAGATAAACTTGAGATTTTGGATCTACTAACATCTTACTATAAAATAAATGAAGAACTAAATCATATAAAATATCATGTGCGAGCAAGTTCTTTTCTTAAGATAGTGATGCATGAGATGCTACTTTGACCAAGCATTATTATTAAAAATAAAATAGACTAAAAGAAAATAGAAAAATCCTTATTAAAATGAGTGCAGTCCTACTTGTGGCACCTTGGGTCAGGGTTGAATTGATAGTTCAAATTTACTTATATCTTTACTTTCCATTTAAAATTTTCATGATGATACTACGTTTTCGAAAAGAAATATTCAATGAAAAGCAGAGAGAAAAAGATTTAAAGTGGACTTCCCTGACAATATTCATATTATGGTTCTCTTGGTGTATCCACTTGTGTTCATAACTGCATTATTACACAAAGAAATATTGATAAATAAAACTAAAGGAAACCTACTCTAACTACTAAACAAATAAAAAATATTAAGTGAAGTCATGCTTCCTGTTAGTAACAATTGTGGTATCGGGGCACAAAGGTTCACAGGTCTGCGGAACTACGCGATAAGTGCCCAAGCATAGCACACAAAGAGATCCATTTCAGGCCTATGTCAAGCAGCGGGCAAGCATTTTGTTTCAGCGGCAAAGATTCATCGTCGAAGCAGATCGACGATCAATGGGAAATCACAGTCAGCCGAGTCGCGCCGAAGTATAGCGCAGCAGTTTTCAAAAGAAGTGAGTAGTTGGATTTCCTCGGGGGTCAATCTTCGATGACCATATCGTCTTGGAACTTCGCGAGAGGAGAAGGCCAAAGTTCCACACTCCAACTCGCGAGATTGCGAGTTGCGAGAGTCTTTAAGGTTGGGCCCACGGACTTGGCGCCCGGTCACAGAGGAACATGCCTGAGGAAAAGGCGCCAGCGAGCACAATATGATGAGGCAGGTCCCAAAATACTGAAAGTGATCTCAGCCATCCATCTGAAGTGGATGCGTGGTGCGCGATTAGGCTCCTTGCCTTTTCACCCATCGCGACTTTAAAGCACGAGGGCCAGCCTCTTCCCAGCCGTGAGATGCGAAGTGCCGAGGGCGCTAGGGATCGGACCCACAATACTGACGAGTTAATCAGAGCCGTCGGATCTAGAAGGACACCTGGTGCATGATTAAGTCGTCTCGGCGTTTCGCCTCTCGCGACTTCAAAGTGTAAAGAACGGCTCCGTTATTTCGCGATGCGCGAGGCACCGAGAGCATTCAGGGCCCGGGCCCACAACAGCACGGGAAGAGCTCAGAGCCATCAGATCTAAAAGGACACCTGGCGCATGATTAAGCCGTCTCGACGTTTCGCCTCTCGTGACTTCAAGGCACAGAGAGTAGTCTCCTTTATTTGCAAACGCCGAAAGCCTCCATGGGAGTAAAAGCAGGGTCATGGCCCACAGTCACTTGAAACATTAAAAGGCTAAGCAGAAGAGGGCCTAAAGGCGTCGTTTCCAGTCGCCGAAAGTATCGCCGTGATTTCCAGATGCCGTTCGAAGCGATTTCGCTCCTGGTTCTCACTTGAAGTAAATGAAGATGTGATCGGGTGGTTGAAACCTCCTTTTGTTCATTAAATTTGAAGTATGGAGGGTCCAGAAAATGTTCTGCTCGAAGGGGGATCTGTGTACTGATTTCTCCAGAGAAGCCATGCCCAAGTCCTCGATTAGTCAGAGAAATATGCACATGCCATTCTGGCCATTAATGTTTCAGCTACCTCCCCTACAAAGTCCACGCAAGGTTATGGAGACGTCGGAAGAAGGACTTCCGCCCGAAGATGGATTGAAGAGACGTTACGCCTTGGGGGGTGAGCGCGCTTCTGTTGGGAAAGTCTGCCCAGGTATATGTATTGAGTTTTTGTATTTTGAAAAGGATCGATGGTTGAGCAGCGCTCCCGGTTGCAAAATTTTAATGAAGCACTGTTACTCTGGTTATGTATAGACTTCTGAGACTTCTTGCCTTATGAATGCCAGTTTCTTTACATCTTTGTTATACTGTGTTAGAGCAGCTTGGAATTGGAGGATCCAGTCGAGTTGTAGCTGTTATAGGATGATGTTGTTATGGATCACTGTAATAGTTACGGAGTCTCTAATCGGTGCTTGTGACTTCCTTAACACTGAATGACTTGGAATTGGAGGATCCAGTCAAGTCTTCTTTTCAGTTTCTTGAAGCCCTGAACCAGGAGGATCCTGCATTCAAATTTTTTCCTCTACAAACCGCAGTAAGCCTGTTGCCCAGAGCCGTTTGTTCACCTTTCTTACTAAGTCTTCCACCTACTCATTTTATGATCAACCTGCTGGCTGAAGTTAGGATTCCAGACCTCCTTTGTTCTTTATGTACCAGATCCAGCCCCCGAGTTAGAATGATGTCTCCTCGAGCCTTTCTCTCCATTCGATCACCCCTTTATAAACAAACTGTGACATTAAACTGATGGGTGTCGGGCTTTGCTCCTGCAAGCAATCCAGGAGTGACTTCCGACGCTAACATTTCTGGCACCGTTGCTGGGGACGAAGTTGAAGATTTTCCCTGGGCNCAAAGTTTTTCCTCTACAAACCGCAGTAAGCCTGATGCCCAGAGCCGTTTGTTCATGTTTCTTACTAAGTCTTCCACCTACTCATTTTATGATCAACCTGCTGGCTGAAGTTAGGATTCCAGACCTCCTTTGTTCTTTATGTACTAGATCCAGCCCCCGAGTTAGAATGATGTCTCCTCGAGCCTTTATCTCCATTCGATCACCCCTTTATAAACAAACTGTGACATTAAACTGATGGGTGTCGGGCTTTGCTCCTGCAAGCAATCCAGGAGTGACTTCCGACGCTAACATTTCTGGCGCCGTTGCTGGGGACGAAGTTGAATATTTTCCCTGGGCAGAATGACAACGATCAGCTGATTCTGAAGGTGCATCAGATATTAGAACTATTGAGATTGCTACTGTGCACCTGGCGACTCCACTGAGACGACTCCACTGGGGAGAACCTACTCTATTAATTGTGGCTTTCAGAGGCAGACATACGCGGTCTCATCCACAGTTGCCTCTAGCTACGCCCGAAACATATCCAGAGGCAGTGCTCAGAAAGGGAAAGGCCTCCGAAGAAGGAGCGTCCATCACCGAACTAGGTAATCCACCATATCTTTCTGTAGAAACCCCATTTTCTTCTCCTCGGCCTCCCAGCAGGCCCGTTTCTGCAGTTTCCCATTTCATAGATTTTGGGAGTGTTCCTATTGAGTTTCGCTCTCCTGGTCTGGTACCGGAGGGACGAGACCTTGTCACTCCCATCTCCCCTGAAACTGTACCTTGGCGTTGGGCCGAGACCACAGAAGATCTCTCCGCTCCTATCTTTACTACTTTTGTGCAGAGAGAAGCATCTACTGACTTGAGCTCGTTAGCCTTCTCCTTAGATCCCCTTTTGTTTCCCACTCCACTCCGAAACTCATTCCCAGTAGCCCCTTCGCTAACTCCTTCTCCTCCTAGTTATCCTCCACCTAATATTCCTATGGTTGGCGCTAATCCCCCTCTGAATAGAATGGACACCATAGTCGCTGCCAGATATGATCCCTTAATCCTACCCCATCCTATGAATCCTCTCCCTGCTGGAGACTACTTGAAGTATATGCCCAAGTTCACTGGGGAGGGAGACATAACTGCGGAAGAGCACCTGGCTACTTTCTACAGTTACGCAGACAACCTCAACATTGAAAATGAAGATGTCTGGATGAGAGTGTTTGTCCAGAGCCTGGATGGCGAGGTGAGGAAGTGGTTTAGAGGATTGGCTCCAGTATCTATTGCTGGGATTGAAGCGCTAGATAGTGCTTTCCTGAGGCAGTGGGGAGATAGGAAGGATTTCATGTACTACATGACAACGTTCAGGTCTTTAAATAAGATGGATGGAGAGTCTGTCTCCGACTTCTCCAAAGTATTTAATAAGATGTATAACAAAATCCCTGCCGAGATAAAGCCTTCATAAGCCTCAGCTAAGATTTCGTATGCTAGTGCATTCGGCCCCGATTTCTGCCTTTTGTTGAGAGAAAGAAGAGCCACCACTTTAGCTCAAATGCAAGATGTGACCATAGAGGTGGAATCTAATGTGTTAGAAGCTGACAGATTGAGGAACAAGGCCGACGCAGATAGGAGAAAAGGAAGATCGAAAGCCTCGACTTCTGACCCATCGGTGCCCCACCCTCAGGTGGATGAACTGACCAGGATGGTGAAATATCTGTCTGCGGAGATGGAGAGAATGAGGGTGGAAGGGAGGCAAGCATACAAGGGCCCTCTGAATGGCGAAAATAAGGGAGGTTTTAGGAGGCCAAACAATTTTACTCCCACGAATGTGAAAAGAGAGAGGGGAAGATACGAAGAAGACCAGAAAATTCAGGCCCCTTTCCAAAACAATTTTGTGACCGAGGAGGAACAAGAGGGAACAGGTGAGCTCGATCCTGAAATCCACTGCTTAGAGGACACTCCTCCTTTTCCTCATCTCACTCAAGTAGCTTACGAGGAGTCTCTCATGGATAGTCAGCTGAATGAATTGAGCAAAGGAGATAAGGCTAGCGACGACCGAGGCAGGTACAACCTGAGGTCCGATAAAAGGACAACAACACCTGATATTCCTGAGTATTCCACTGGAATAGAGAAACCTGCTAACGAAGTAGCAGATGGTCACAGAGGGAAGAAGGCTCAACCTCTCTCTCCCATTGCCCACAATCATGCCCCTGAAATAAGAGAGATTCCAAAGCTTACATCTTCTTTCAATTTTGAGCATGAGATTCAAAAGATCAGGATCCCTGTGCCCCTCACTGAGCTAATTAAACACAGAGAATTTAAGAAACGCTTCTCTGAACTTTTACAGTCTGAAGCCTCATGCCTTCCCACAGACTCCATAAACCTCCAAGACGAAAAGCCAGCAGTTGTCCTAGGACCCATGGTAGAAGATAGAGATGATTCATCCCCTCCCTTCTACACATCCCTGAACATACATGATAAAGTGATGCACAACTGCTTGATGGATTCAGGGGCTTCTCACAACCTCATGCCCAAAACTGTCATGGAAGAATTAGGATTGGAAGTCACCCGAGCCTATCATGACCTCTATTCTTTTGACTCCAGGAGAGTCCAGTGTCTCGGAGTTATTAAGGACCTAGTTGTAACCTTGTTTCAACTACCTATGAAAAGTGTGATCATGGATATCATAGTAGCTGATGTCCCCCCCCCAAGTTCGGTATGCTATTGTCAAGATCTTGGATAAAAAGACTGGGGGGAACCTTGCAGATGGATCTCACATATGCCACTATTCCAGTGTTTGGAGGAGAGCATAGAAGACTATATAGGGAAGCCCAACTGGCCTACATAATCAGTGATGAAGCCAACCCTACCAATCATCCCATCTTTGCCTTGGACAATGATTTAGGCTCCATTTTACTACAGCTCACCCATGCTCCCGAGCCTCCTCTCAAACTCAGAAAGCAACCCACTGTTTCTCCTAAACTTCTTCCCTCCATCACCCCAATCTGGAAAATGTTCTTTGATGGAGCCTCTTGCAGGGAAGGCGCTGGAGCTGGGGTGGTATTTGTGTCACCTGCCCAGGAAACCATGTCTCTGTCATACAAATTAGAATTTGAGGCTACCAATAATGTGGCAGAGTATGAAGCTCTTGTTCTGGGATTAAGAGCTGCGAAGGAAATGGGAATCCAGGAGTTAGCAGTGTTCGGAGATGCCGAGTTGGTAGTCCAACAGATCAGAAGCGCTTATCAGGCCAAGCATCCTCGACTCAGGAGTTACAGGAATGAGGTATGGGATCTAATTGACAATTTCTTCTCAGCATTTAACATTTCTTTCATCCCGAGAGAAGAGAACGCAGTGGCAGATTCCTTGGCTACATCTGCAAGCCTTTTCAAAGTACCCTTGCCACCCAAACTGAGGTATGATGTAGAAGTAAAATACAGGCCCTCCATACCTGATAATGTTAAGCATTGGAAGGTGTTTGAGGACGATCTTGAGATCAAGAAATTCTTGGAAGCTATCGAGGAGTTTTCAGAGTTTCATATCGATCAAGACTCTCTCTCTGAAGAAAAGCTTGATGAGGGTAATTTGCTGAATAAGATTGCAGAGCGTGACATTGTGCATCTGCCCAACAATCATATCCCAAGGGGACTGGTCCCTTTGGAAAGGCTCTTCAATAGAAATGATGTATCATTAAAGGGAGAAATCTCGGAAGATGACACTGGTACTATTCAGTGCAACATTGGGACCGAAAATGAGCCTAAGTATGTCAAATTGTCAAGAGGTCTGAGAAGGGAGCAGAGGTCTGAATACATTGCACTTTTGAGGGAATTTGCGGATGTTTTCGCCTGGACATACGAAGACCTCAAAACATATGACATTTCCGTCATCGAGCATAAAATCCCATTAAAGGAAGATGCAAAGCCGTTTAGGCAGAAGCTGAGATAGATCAATCCTATGTTGCTGCCTATCATGGAGAGGGAAGTGAAGAAGCTGCTTCAAGCTCAGATCATAGTACCACTGAGATATTCAAAGTGGGTGGCCAACTTGGTGCCAGTAAGGAAAAAGAATGGAGAGATCCGGCTCTGTGTGGACTTCAGAAACCTGAACAGGAGCTCGCGAAAAGATAACTACCCCTTGCCAAAGATGGAACATATACTGCAGAGGGTAACATGAGCTTCCAGGATATCCATGATAGATGGATTCTCTGGCTACAATCAAGTCTCCGTTCTGCTTGAGGACAGGGAAAAGACAACGTTCACCACTCCATGGGGCACATTCATGTACGCCAAGATGCCATTTGGATTAATGAATGCAGGGGTGACATTCTAGCGCACCATGGATATAGCTTTCATCGGGGAGAAGGATAAATTCGTGGTCATTTATCTGGATGACATCACAGTGTTTTCAAAATCTGATAAAGAGCACTGTTGTCATCTCAGGAAAGCTTTCCTAAAATGCAGAAAGTTTGGCATTTCATTAAACCCCAAGAAATCTCTGTTCACCATGCAGGAGGGAAAGTTACTAGGCCACATAGTATCGACATAAGGAGTCAGAATTGACCCCAGAAGAGTTGAGGCGATACAAGCCTTACCGATCCCGAGGTCCAAAAAGGAGGTCCAATCTTTCCTCGGTAAAATTAATTTTCTGAGGAGGTTTGTGCCTAACTTTGCTGAGGAGGTAAAGCTTATAAAAGCCATGTTGAAGAAAGGGAATGAAGTAAGGTGGACCCCTCAATCGCGACATTCCTTTGAACAAATCAAGAAGGCCCTGACCGAAGCTCCTGTACTTATCAGTCCTGACTACTCAAAGGATTTCCTGATTTTCTCCCTTGCCTCACCTGACACAGTGGCTGTTGTTCTATTACAGACAAATGACGGTGGGCTAGAGCAACCTATTTCTTATTTCAGCCGAGCATTAAGGGATGCTGAATTCATGTATGACACTATGGAGAATCAGGCTTATGCTCTAATAAAAGCTCTCAAAGCTTTTAGAACCTACATCCTGCAGTCAAAGATCATCGCCTATGTCCCCTCGGCTGCTGTTAAAGACATTCTTATTCAGCCTGACATAGACGGAAGAAGGAGTAAATGTATAGCCAAAATCCTGGAATTTGACCTGGAAATAAGGCCCACCAAATTGATCAAAGGTCAAGGTTTAGCCAAACTGTTGGCTGAAGCAAACTACCAAGCTATGGGGATAAGTTCCATAAATGAATGCTCAGGGATTCCACAAAGTCGGCGGTCTGAAATGAACCCTCGGAGAGAGCCCCCATTAGATCGATGTCCTTGGTATAAGGATGTCGTATACTTTCTGCAAGAGTTACGACCCCCAGACGGCCTGGAAAGGAACAAAGCAAGAGCTCTGAAGCTCAAGGCAGTCAGATACTACTTGATCGATCAAGTGTTATATTGGAAGGACCCCCTGGGGGTGATTTTAAAATGCGTCAGTCCACAAGAGGCCGAAATGATCGTGTATGAATTTCATAGTGGCCTGTGTGGAGGGCATCATTTCTGGAAAGCCACAGCCCACAAAATCCTCATGGTCGGATACTACTGGCCTACCATGTTCGCCGATGTCTGCAAGAAGATCAGGACCTGCATCGAGTGTCAAAAATTCGCAGGAAAGCAGCAGCTCAAGTCTCTGTCGTTAAAACCGGTGGTGGTTTCAGGACCTTTCCAGCAGTGGGGCCTTGATTTCATTGGAGAGATTCACCCGGCCTCCAGTGGGCAACATAGGTGGATCCTGACCGCTACAGATTTCTTTACCAAGTGGATTGAGGCTATCCCTACCACGAGTGCTTCCCACAAGGTGATCATTGGATTCCTGGAGGATCTCATCACGAGGTTTGGTTGCCCAAATAAGATTGTCACTGATAATGCAACTACTTTCAGGTCTGAACCACTAGCTAAGTTCTGTGAACAGTTCGGGATCAAATTGATTCACTCCACCCCATATTATCCACAGGGCAACGGTCTAGCGGAATCCTCCAACAAAAGCCTGATAAGGATCATCAAAAGGTTGTTGGAAGACAACAAAAGGGCTTGGAATGCAAAGCTGAAATTCGCCCTATGGGTTGATCGGGTGACTACAAAGAGATCTATAGGTCTCTCCCCTTTCCAGTTAGTCTACGGAGCCGAAGCCGTCTTCCCTTCTCAGCTGGCCATTCCCGTAGCGAAATTCTTCCAGGATTATCAAGAAGAGCCCAGTGACATGATCCGAAGGATTCATCAGCTAGTGGAGGTCCAGCAAGCTAGGGAGCAGACAGTAGACAGGATTCAAGACCATCAGCGAAAGATCAAGCAGGTTTTCTATAAGAAGGCCAAGAAGGAGCGGTTCCAGATAGGAGACCTGGTGCTGAAATGGGATGCTCCTAAACAAGATAAGGGAAAACACAACAAGTTTGAAGCCCTGTGGATTGGGCCTTTCAGAATCTCCGAGACTTTCTCAAATAACACGTACAGGTTGCAAGGTTTGGAAGGTGAAGAAGTTTTCAGCAGCCCAGTGAATGGTCATTTTCTGAAGAAGTGTTTTGTTTGAGTCTCAGACGGCTCTTTTGTTTGTAAATATTCTCCTTTATTTCTTTGTTTATTTTCTTTTGCATATTATCGGCTTAATAAGTGACTCCATAACCCAATAGCAAGGCACTGGAACTGCAAAATGAGTCCTTAGAGCATCACGGGGACGAATCTATCCCCCATGGAGCCTAATGTTAGTAACAATTGTGGTATCGGGGCACAAAGGTTCACAGGTCTGCGGAACTGCGCGATAAGTGCCCAAGCGTAGCACACAAAGAGATCCATTTCGGGCCTATGTCAAGCAGCGAGCAGGAATTTTGTTTTAGCGGCAAAGATTCATCGTCGAAGTAGATCGATGATCGATGGGAAATCGCAGTCAGCCGAGTCGCGCCGAAGTATAGCGCAGAAGTTTTCAAAAGAAGTGAGCAGTCGGATTTCCTCGGGGGTCAATCTTCGCTAACCATCGCGTCTCAGAACTTCGCGAGAGGAGAAGGCCAAAGTTACACACTCCAACTCATGAGATTGCGAGTTGCGAGAGTCTTTAAGGTTGGGCCAACGGACTTGGCACCCGGTCACAGAGGAACATGCCTGAGGAAAAGGCACCAGCGAGCACAATATGATGAGGCAGGTCCCAAAATACTGAAAGTGATCTCAGCCGTCCATCTGAAGCGGACGCGTGGTGCGTGATTAGGCTCCTCGCCTTTTCGCCCATCGCGACTTTAAAGCACGAGGGCCAGCCTCTTCCCAGCCGCGAGACGCAAAGTGCCAAGGGCGCTAGGGATCAGACCCACAATACTGACGAGTTAATCAGAGCCGTCAGATCTGGAACGACACCTGGCGCATGATTAAGCCGTCTCGACGTTTCGCCTCTCGCGACTTCAAAGTGCAAAGAACGGCTCCGTTATTTCGTGATGCGCGAGGCGCCGAGAGCATTCAGGGCCTGTGCCCACAACAACATGGGAAGAGCTCAGAGTTGTCGGATCTAAAAGGACACCTGGTGCATGATTAAGCTGTCTCGACGTTTCGCCTCTCACGACTTCAAGGCACAGAGAGCAGTCCCCCTTATTTGCGAACGCCGAAAGCCTCCATGGGAGTAAAAGCAGGGTCACGGCCCACGGTGACTTGAAACATTAAAAGGATAAGCAGAAGAGGGCCTAAAGGCGTCGTTTCCAGTCGCCGAAAGTATCGCCGTGATTTCCAGATGCCGTCCGAAGCGATTTCGCTCCTGGTTCTCACTTGAAGTAAATGAATATGTGATCGGGTGGTTGAAACCTCCTTTCGTTCATTAAATTTGAAGTATGGAGGGTCCGGCAAGCGTTCTGCTCGAAGGGGGATCTGTGTACTAATTTCTCCAGAGAAGCCATGCCCAAGTCCTTGATTAGTCATTGAAATCTGCACACGCCATTCTGGCCATTAATGTTTCAGCTACCTCCCCTACAAAGTCCACGCAAGGTTATGGAGACGTCGGAAGAAGGACTTCCGCCCGAAGATCGATTGAAGAGACGTTACGCCTTGGGGGGCGAGTGCGCTTCTGTTGGGCAAGTCTGCCCATGTATATGTATTGAGTTTTTGTATTTTGAAAAGGATCGATGGTTGAGCAGCGCTCCCGGTTGCAAACTTTTAATGAAGCACTGTTACTCTGGTTATGTATAGACTTCTGAGACTTCTTGCCTTATGAATGCCAGTTTCTTTACATCTTTGTTATACTGTGTTAGAGCAGCTTGGAATTGGAGGATCCAGTCGAGTTGTAGCTGTTATAGGATGATGTTGTTATGGATCACTGTAATAGTTACAGAGTCTCTAATCGGTGCCTGTGACTTCCTTAACACTGAATGACTTGGAATTGGAGGATCCAGTCAAGTCTTCTTTCCAGTTTCTTGAAGCCCTGAACCAGGAGGATCCTGCGTTCAGAGTTTTTCCTCTACAAACTGCAGTAAGCCTATTGCCCAGAGCCGTTTGTTCACCTTTCTTACTAAGTCTTCCACCTACTCATTTTATGATCAACCTGCTGGCTGAAGTTAGGATTCCAGACCTCCTTTGTTCTTTACGTACCAGATCCAGCCCCCGAGTTAGAATGATGTCTCCTCGAGCCTTTATCTCCATTCGATCACCCCTTTATAAACAAACCATGACATTAAACTGATGGGTGTCGAGCTCTGCTCCTGCAAGCAATCCAGGAGTGACTTCCGACGCTAACACTTCCAATGTAGCCATCGGAGTAACTCCAATCCTGCAATGGAAACAAGATCAAATATTACTAACAAGAATGGTAGTATATCGAAAAATAACAAAAATATATCATACTTACCTTTATCATCATCATTTAAAAACAAAGCAAGCA
>ML787976.1:54185-77549 GCA_009831015.1 Picea engelmannii
AATATATCATACTTACCTTTATCATCATCATTTAAAAACAAAGCAAGCATGACCTTACCATTCCCTTGAACATTCTTTTTGTATGAATCCTCCAACCATTCTGCAATTTTGTCATTATATGGGTCACAAAAATATGAAAAAATTAGATTGTGAAGCTTGTGATAGTTATGGGGACCTGACATAACCATCGACTTAGACCCAAGTGCCCCATCTTCCCAACAATTCTCCAAGTGTTCATCAATTTCTTCACATCGAGGATCTAAAAAAATCATGTAATGCTTACTTCCTAGATATTTAGGTAGAAACAAAGCAAACACACCTTTATCTTTATTATGCAGATTTTTTAGATATGAATCTTCAAGCCATTCTAAGATCCTGTCATAAAAATTAGGATGAAAACTATGACTTTGATGAAATGAATATATCAATGGGGAATACATCATAAGAGGATTCATGACATCAGTTAGATTATTGGTTTGAACGCTTCCTTTGATGATATTGATCGTTTCAAAATGTGAAGCATAAACATTAAAATTCGAACTAATAAAAAAACGAATAGAATATTTGATTTCCAAAAGAATAAGTGCATTGTCTTTTTCAACAATAAATCGTGTAAAATCATCTTGAAAAATGTCATTTTTCCATTTGAGTGACGAAAGTGAAAGAGCATCAAATCCAACTTCATAAATGTTATGTTTGGAATTAATTTCACCAAATTTTGGCATATCAAAAATATTTGATTGTGATGGCAAAGAGTAATATATTGTGGGTAAAGTATCAAGTCCACCAGAATCTAAGAAGAGATCAGGATATAAAGAGTAAAAAGAATCTGAAATGAACACATGAAAATAATCTCTTGAGCTATGATATTTAACAATGGTATTCTCAAGACATTCTTCTTCACTTTCCTTAAAACTTTCACTCTGTATTGGTGATAAATTCTTCAACATAATATGATCATCTAAATTTGTCTCCTATATGATAGATAATTCAAAACTTTCATGACAAACATCTAATATTTCCTGTGGATAAGGTATGATTTGTGGATGAAAGTTTAAGGTTTCTCCTTCCAATTGCATATCTTCATCTCTAATCAGTTTCATAGGAATGTTGGAATACTTTAGATCATTTTCATCACCTAAGTGTTCTTGAATAACTGAATTTAAGTACTGATTAGAGCAAGAGTTAGAAGAATATGGACATTCACCTTCACCCAACATCAAATCTTCTTTCACGATGGTCAAGGACTCAATATGCAATGATTCAGAGGAAAAACTAGTTTGATTGTCAGTAAGAACATTTTCAATAGATTTTTACCTCCCTTGCTTGTTGAAAATTTTCGGATGGATTCCTCTCATCCTGTAAAAAAAATTCTTCTCGCAATTGAGTGATAGGATTTGTAACTGATTCATCATTTGCAATTGAATATGACTGTATGAAATGAATGCACGCATCATAGAGGAGATTTAGTACAAATGACATGTCATCAAGATTAAATTTACAGAGAACATGATGGATTCTTGTTGAAAAGATTTCTGGAGATGAATTGTCATTGATTAGTAAAGTCTGAAATTCTTCACATAATTGATTGTAATTATATTCTTCAAAATCATCTAAAAATTCATCTACAAACTGAAACCAATCAATAATGTGATATGCTGGAAAAGACTCAAACCAATGTTTAATCCGACCCCTGAAAGTGAAAGAAAACAATCTGCATAAAACCTTTAAATCAGAAATGTCATGCTTGATGCATTTACAAAAAAACTTGTTAAGATGGTCTTTTGCAGATACATCCCCCCCACCATCAAAGGTGAGTTTTGACAAGCGAGAGACTATATCGTTGGGAATATCAGGTAATGAGAAGTGGAAAGCATGTTCCAACACAATGATTTGGGGAGCCATGAGAAATTAATTAAATTCGAAACAAAGACTCCTATAAGGCCAGCTCGTTCGTCTGGACTGCCTTCTAGTGCATTTCAATCTGACACAAAAGAAAGATTTATAAATCTGGATTTATGAAAGGCTAAGGGGTGAAACATTTAATCGTTAAATTTACTCAGCCCTCCTTCTAGCGCCATTTGTTGACGGGCAAATTTGACATGCCGTCAACTGGAACAATAGATCCAATCCGGGGTTGTCTAAATAACCCAAGCCGTTTGGTGTAACCTATTCTGACAGGTTTGATGGCTCCGTTAGCCAACTAGGGTCCTAAAGATAGAAAAATAAAATAAACTAACTAAAGAAAAGATTCTAACAATCGACACAATAATTACAAATATTTATCTAAGAATGTGAATATACAAATGATTATGAACAATTTATATACAGTTTGCAAGATTTGCATGAAATCTTGCGAAAATGATTGTTTGATAAAGTTTCTGAATCAAATATGAACAACATTTTTTTTTTTAAATATATTAAACGAATAAATACTAAATGAATATGATTGAAACAGTGACACAAAAACAGTCAAAGCTAATTAATGTAATCATTGTTTCATTCATAAATAACTTAACTAAATAACACACATAATAACCTGTCGTTGATCAATGAAACTGATATTATCTTTCTGTGGTGTATGAGCTCCTGTATGTACTGTTGTTAAGGGAAACCTATAACAGAACAATACTAGCACTTCCAGAATACATTCAAAGAAGTATTTGATATTGGAGTAAATTAATAACAGGAAGACAACTAATTAAAAATCGTGTGATCTTAAGATAATCAATATTTAAGAACAAAAGAAAACTCAATTCTGAGTATTGATATTATCCATCATTTAACATTATAAATAAATTCCACAATAATCAAATGATCGATTGATCACACATAAAAATGGAATAAGAAATTATGGAGTGCATATAACATTTAACAGTATGAAAACACCATATGATGACAAGCTAAAGCTAAAATCAACCATAATAATATTATCATAATATAATAGTAATGAAAGAACAAAATGGAATAAGCATCACATAGGTCTAAAGCCAAAGATGAATTGCTTTCCCATATTCTTTCTCAAAATCACATGCCCATACTGTAGTCTTGGAAGAATTGTTGGGATAATAGACTCTTAAAGATGGAAAAAATTAATTAATACATAAATGATAGCAATTAATTATGTATTGATAAAAAAGACTAAAGCTAATTTAAATCAATGTATAATCAATTATTAAAAGAATATGAAGATATTATAATAAAAATAAAACCATTTTACTCATAAGACAAAAGCCATTAAGCAACCTGGAATTCCATATTCTTCTTTGAAAATACTCGTCCATTCTCCCAAAGATTCCAACCATCCATTACTCCATTTGAAAAAAAAAAAGTTTACAAAAGAAATAATATACAAAAGAGAAAGGATTAAAATCCTCCTCTCAATTTCTTGTATCCCCTGGCTCTGAACTTTCTCATATATTTATACAATGAATGAACAGTTCGGGCGTCACTATTAATTTTCGCCACCTGAAATTTGCCTCATAAAAATACATCAATATCTCTCAAATCGTGCATTTTTTTGGGAAAATCTCTACGCGGATGGTAAATGGGTCCATTTCGGTTCCGGTTTTTCAACCGTTTCTTCAAATTCCTCACGGTTTGGCTACAATAAGTTCTGCAAAATTGCCTGTCTGATCTTGACGCCTTTCCAAATTTTATCTGTTGTTGCTCATAAAATTATTTGTAGCAATCCAAAATTATTTTTGTATCAATCATCTTGAACGTATTTGGATAATAAAATCAAGCCATGATCAGATCCGTATCAAATATTTGATAATAGAAACCTGTGAAACAAAAAGAAACCTAAATTAATAACCTAAAAATTGAGAATAAAACAAAATCTAGAACAATAAAATAAAAAATGAATTTAAACTAACTATAAGTTATAAACAAACATTGTTTATAATTTGCTTTCAAATATGATCTTAAAATTCTAGAAGCTTCAAGTTAATGGAGAAGAGAAAAATATTAATTTTGGTTTTTGACAAAATCAAACAAATGATAGATAATTCTTTTTTATTTTTTATTATTATTATGAGATGCAAAATGAAAAAATAATTTAATTAATTAATATCACCAAATGATTTTATGAAAATGAGAAACCAACCAAGATATTATTTGATGAAGTATTGAACCCATTATTCAAAATAGTCAAACTTGCTAACGAACAAAAGAAAGAACAAATAATCATAATTTAAACGAAAGTAAACATTTGATGAAAATTAAAGTTTTTGTTTAAATTTATATTTTTATGCTCGTTTCTAAATTTTGACATATATTCTTGTAATGAATGTCTCATACTATAGTGAATGTCTTAAGTTTTTCTTAAAGCAAGCCAAGATATGGAACTATTTGAAAAGGTTGATTCTGTAGCTTATTATAATTATCAAGATTCTAATGGGGGCCCAACAAGGCCACGATAGCTCCATTAGGACCTCTGGTGCATGGGAAGATCTTCAACAGCTTGAGTTCATGCATCCCCACCTTACGAGGTCCTATTAAGAATGGGAGAATGCCAATGTTGGTCAATATCAAGAATCCATAAGCCGAAGTTCTATCATTCAGGCAAAATTTCCATATCTTGGCCTATTTATTGAATTTCGATGAATTCCCTTGGGAAAATGTAAATCTGGGAACCTGGTGGTCAGGTGGAGAACCAAATTCCCCACCACATTTGTTTCAATGTTTGGAGGAAAGCGCAGGGAGGTGTGATTTAATTGAAGTATAGAATAAAATTACGAGGACTGCAAAAGTAAGTCTGTCTATTGGGTTAGTCTCTCTAAATTCAGTTTGTATATGGATAGCTCATAATTATGTGTGGTGGATTGCGACAGTGGTATTCCATTGGCTTGGTGAAGGAGCTCCTATCCCTATACTCTCTATTAACACCCTGTACTTCAATTGAGACATATTTCTAGTCAGTTATCCTGGTTTCCTTTTTATTTCGGTTGTGCTCCTGTTAAAATCATTGTCGTCGCTAAATACTTCTGTCTATAAATTCAAAGTGTGCTTTGAAATTTGTCTCCTCTCTCTCCGCCTCCTAGATTCAAAGGTGGATTTTGGTAATTTTGGTTGGTTTCATTCTGGAGGCGACTCTGACAATTATGGAGTTCAATCCCTACATTTCGTCTCTCATCATGGCACACGAGAAAGCTCTTCAACAAGCTCGAATGCTTGAAGATAAGGAGTTGGTGGAGGACAACTTTACCTTCACCCACCGACTTTCTATCAAAGTAGACTCCCATAGTTCAACTCTCTCATTTTCCCTGGAAACTCTAGCACAACACCGAGTGCTCATTGGACAACTCCATGGCGAAGTGGACTTTCTTCGTAGACAGGGGGAGACGATGCAAACAAAATTGGAAGCAAGGGAGTCATATTCAGAGCCCTCGGTCCATAATCAGAATGGAGTGGAATGCATCAGACCAAAGAACAATGCGAAAATGATATTGCTAGATTTGAATGTGGCTCTAGTGCCACCAACATATGAAGAATTCATAAAAAAAGAAAAGTAGTATAGCCGATCAGAATTTTGCAAAACTATGTAATGTGTAGTGTAAATGTTTTTGAATGCTAAAGTTTTTGGACACAGTAAAGCATGATAAGCATTATAGGAATAACAACTCTTTTATTGTAATTGGCAGTAATATGCTGCTGGATTTTCTTCTTTACCATCACTTTCTTATGTACTCGACGACCTCGATCGCGCCTTTTTATTAATAAAATTTTCTTCGGTTTTTGTTAAAAAAAACATTATTGGCACCATTGTCAACATCATCCTCATTTCATGCTGCTAAAGGTCTAAATGTAACCTTTCTAACCTTATTAAGTTTTTGGGTTTCTTTTTTCTTCTATTGTGTATCTGACTCTTTCTTTACCTTTTGAACTTCTTGTACTCTCTTTTTTTCCCCTTACTTTTTGTGCCTTTTCCATATGAAAAGCATTGATGACATCCATTATATTGTCATTTGTAATATAAATTACCCCAACATACATGAAAATGGCATAGTAAAATCCCATAAAAACAAAATATAACATTTTGGTATTAAATATATTAGAAATAATATCACGATGCCTATAATAATATATAAAAAACCAAAAAGGAATAAATAAACTTACTTTTATTGCCTTTATGTCTTTCATGATAGATGTAGATAATTTTGTAAAACCTTCTTGTTTGTTATAATTGCTCATTTTGAAACAAGATCTAAATTTCATATATGTCTTGGCTTGTTTACAAGTGCATAAACAATGCTCGACACCACACATATATTTCGTAACAAGCCAAGTGATTGATAATTTGATTGAATGTGTTCAAATCCATCATAATGCAAAAATATACTTTCTCTGCTAGTTGTCTTTTATCCTTAATATACCAAGAATGTTCCATTTTGTTTTCCCTTATAACAAATTTCTAATCTCTAGCATTCTTCATAATTATTTGGAGCTGAACTAATTAACTTGTAATATAAGTATTAGCCTCTTTTGGCCAGTAGTCTCGGAAGCACCAATTGCAGTTTTGTAGGTTATTATATAGGTCTTGATTCAAAGATCTTTATAGATAACCTTCTTGATGCCATTTTCTCTAAATGAAAAACATAAAGTATAATTTAGTTTTTTAATACTAATAATTTTTCTATGTTTTTAAATTAAGAAAACTCATAAAGAATTGAATAAAAACACTTTATTAAAAAAAACAAAGCAAAAAGTACATTTGGTGAAAATCCAACGTTAATTGCAAAAATCCATTATGTTAGAAAATTTTAAAAATGATAGAAAATTATACTATTTTTGCTCTTTTTTGTCCTTGATGACTATTGTAATTGCAACAATATCTTTACCTTGTTCTAATTGTGATGATAATACATCTCAATTATGACGTTCTTGAGGTTAGATCAATTTGGACCATTAAAATAGTCTTGACTCTTACATAAATTTGACTATCAATAGTTTGACTAGGTTAAATAGTTGTTGATGTTTGGACGTTTTAGCATTTGTTGAATATTTCTATGTAGGGCTTGATTATTTCTTCTATACATTTGTTGGCAAACTTCATTGTTCAAATTTTCATTATATATATTATACTAAAATCTATATAAGAACTTCATGACTAAAATCCCCTGCAATAATGACATTATCTCAAAACATATTATGTAAATATAAAATATTTTACCTTATCCAAGCATATTTTCAAGCATCTAATGTATAAGAAACATTCTATTCTAGATTTTTATCATATCTTATACTAGCACATTTATCAACACCACACTTTGGCACTCCAAACTTAATTCATTATTTTCCACACTTTATTATGTTTGTTGTTGTAATGCCGTTACATGATATTGTTGATGGAATTATCTCTTAAAAATGTTCTTGTTATGAAGTTTTGGGGAGAATGTTGGTGAATGATAAGGAATTTGTTGGTTATTTATTGCACTACTTAGAGTGCCATCTAACTTCAATGATTAGTCCATGCGTTCTTCCACTTTTTGCATGTTGACATATTATGTCTATGCTAATGTGATTTCACCATTTAAAAGAAAATAATATTTTTGAGAATTATCTAAATTGCATACAATCGATTACAATAGAGTTAGTTTTGTGCATACAATCAATTATAATAGAGTTAGTTTTGTGGTTTCCATAAGATATATTGAAACTCTCTTATAGAATGGAGTTGCATCTTAAAGCAAGTGATCTAATAGTTCAATTTTATACCAAACAAATGGTAAGATATTTCTCTAAAGAGAAAACTAATTTGTTGTATAAGTTCAATACAAATTAGGCTTCAAATGATTTCTTGGTTCATCTTCTTATTGGTCAATGAGTTAATTGTTCAAGGTAAGAGGGTGCATTTAAATCTTATGTTTGATCTTGTAAAATTTCTCTGTGATGAGCATGGACACATGATCCCACATAAGGGTTTCTAATCAAGTAGGAATTTAACATTATGAGGACTAGGTGATCAACTTAAGCATTCCAAATCCCACTCTTCCAATCTATCCCAAAACGTGGGAGAAAAAGGAAGTCTCTCACTACAATGTTCTAGAGTTAAGATCTACTACTTATAATGTGAGTATGTATTATATCACAAATTTGAAGTGTATAATATTGCTATGTCCAATATAAATGAGATCAACCCCTAGGGTATTGCAACACCTTGTAGAATGATATTGTGGAAGAAGTCATTAGAGAATAATGCACTAGATTGATAATTGAGTGAGAAAATTTAATCATAGAGCATGCTTGGTTAATTATAGTGAATACCACGTTGCAGGAGAAAAACATAGTTGCATTCACATAGAGGGACTCATAGTGTAGGTAACATGGGAATGTAGGGTGCATTTTATGGGTTTGGTTAGCTACCTTACAATGATGTAATTGCACTAAAGACTTGTTTATAATCACAATATAATGCATATTGATTTCTAATTCTTACTCGTAAGTTATGTTAATCGCTAAGATAGCTTATTACCACTGCCCTTTTATAGACACGATAGTTCAACAATAGGATCAACAACAACAGTAGAATTTTTGGATGAAAATTTTATATGGACCCAGGGAGTCAATGTCATCTCCTTTTTTTCAGCAAGAGATAATCACAACATATACAACAGTTTATTTTTGCAAAATGCATTCAGTTGGATCAAAACATAATCTCTTTTTTTTACAAACTTTTTATACTCAAACACCTTTTTCTGGGTGATGTAATTTTTGGTTTTAAAAGGCCTCTTTCCAAGGCTTCCCTTCTTGGAAGAGGGTCATAGACCTTCTTCTATATTTTTGGTACACATATTACACCCATGAGGTGTTGTGCTCCTTGAAACACCTACAAAATGTAATTTTGTCTCTACGGATGAATAAAATTACGCCTTTTCCATGGAAAAAAAAGGTTAATCTCTAAGATTGATTTTTCAAACTATAAAGTCCCATATTCCAAGTCTCTCATTAACATTTACCATCACATACAATGATAGTGAATCTCAAATCTTTGTAGAGAAAAGTGGAAAATTAGATTGGAAATTATGAATTCAAATTTATGCTTGATTTGGATAGTGAAAGAAAATAAAATAAAATGATGACATTTAACAATACCACTCATGTGTTACTAAGTGGAAATAATATCAAACTGAAAGTTGAACGCCCTACAAATGACCCACTGCCAATTTTCAAGCAGACCTAACGAACAATGTGTTTACCATACCATTGTTTACATGAAATGACACTTCCTTCGACCAAGAAGTGGATGAAACTGTACATTTTATTAATTGAATCAACACATCGGACTTAGCAACACATTGTGATAAATCCCCACCAAAACATCAAGAGGCATTGAGTGGAAATAATATCAAACTGAAATTTGAATGCCCTACAAATGAACCACTGCCAATTTTCAAGCAGACCTACCGAACACTGTGTTTACCACACCATTGTTTATACGAAATGACACTTCCATCAACCAAGAAGTGGATGAAACAGTACATTGTATTAATTAAATGAACACATCATACTTAACAACATATTGTGATAAATCCCCACCAAAACATCAAGAAGCACATTTTGGTATACATAAGTGCCTTTTTATTCCCTGCTTTGGGTATGCTTATACATTCAACTAACCTGACAAATGATTGTGATGAAAATATCTGAAAACATTAGTATGAAATCCCTTTTGGGGTATGCCACAACAATTTGGCCCAAACTCCAAGTAGAATGGAGAAGAGTTTCGTTTCTCTTGTGATGAGCTTGGCTAAACTTACAACTCATGTGTTACCGAGTGAGATAGTATGGTTCTCAAATCCAACCACCCTACAAATGAGCCACAACCAATTTTTGGGTAGACACATCAAACAACTCATTTACCACACCACCGTTTTCATGAAATGACACTTTTATTGACAATGAAGTGAATGCTATAGTACATTGTAGTAATTGAGCTAACACATTAGACTCAACACACAACTATGATGAAAATCCATTAAAACATGTGTGTGTGTGTGTGTGTGTGTGTGTGTGTGTAGATACATATGTATATATGTATGTATGTATGTACATATGTATGTATGATATTTAATTTATAATATATCATATTTTAAAAATTATGAAAAAACAACAACAACATTAAGCTACCTACCCACTACGTCAATTGCACAAACCTACTAGCTACTACCTCTATGCTCGAAGATCCACAACCCACACTACACCTAGTAATTGAATCCCAATTGCACTAGCGCACTTGCACCAAGGTGACCCCACCTGCATTCTAGAGTCGACAAGAGGACTGGGGCACAACAACGGACCACAAAATCAGAGTGATAGTAGCATTAGGGTGTAGCAAGGGACCACACAAATTGACAAGTATGCCACTTAAATCAATAAGTTCCTCTATGCTTACGACTATTAAAGTTTTTGGTGTATATATTAGGTAAAAGTGGCTATTTCTATAATCATGACCTTGCATTTTCTTTTCATCCCGCTGAAGCAATATTTCCATGGTTGACCTCAACCTTGATTCAATGTGTAATAATTGATTAAAACTAGGTTTAGTTTCCATACGACGATAATATTTACCATTCCGATGCTCTAACTTCCATTAGTTCCATGATGAAATGAGTGTAGCACCATCAAAAGACTTCTTTTACCATTGCCATCATTCCACACCCACTCATACATGTAAACTTGAGTACTAATTCTCCCATAGGACAAAACTATAGAAAAATGTGATGGCTCCATACTCCAATAATACTTTAACCATCCATATCCCACAACGATCAAAATCAAAAGATTTAAAAGAAGTAAAGACCAAACAACTACCTATAACTAGGATGGGTTTCTCAATGGTGTTGAAGGAAGGACCTTATCCTTTGAAAAGATAGTGCCTCCTCCTATGACTTCCCTTCAATGAAGGTTTTATCCTAATAATACCAACACCGATTCCTAATGCTAAATATGTTTCTTCAAAACAAACCTTGTGGTATGTTGAAAATCCTTGGAGAGATGATGAAAGACACATGCCTCTTGTTGTTTTAGGATTAATCTGTGAGTGCGGACACAAACCGATCTCCCTAGATCCACCTGGATCTAGAACAAAACAAGACAGAATAATACTCTTTCCCTAGATTTAGACTATTGAATGAACTAGGAGGCAAGAATCATGAACGTACCTTATGATCGCTTCCTTGGGTCTCTGTTGTACCAACTTCGCTCCAATGCTCTTGATCCGTCAAGACCAGGACAACTCAAACCAATTGAAGTGAAAACAACTTAATATATTCAACAGTTAAACTATGCATATGATCAAGGAGTTATACAATAAAGTGACGTTGGCTTTATGGGAAAGGGACATATTACTGTATTAAATTGATAGAAAGTGAGAATTTCAACCTGAGCCTTGATGTTGCAAACCTCCTTTCGATGGCTCCTAGCTCTGACACACACACTTGCTCATGCATGAAGAAGATCAACCACTTTTGATAACCTTGCTGGTATCTCTAGCTGCTGTAGCATCAGTCCTTCATACAATCTTACACTAATTCTCCAATAAATCTCTTGCTAGTTTGCTGCTAACCTTTTCCATGAGAATCCCATCAATTTATAAGAGAGAATGGATTAGTTACTTGGATAGGAATGATCCCAAGATATCAGGAAAGCCAGTACTTAGATAACCATTCGAATGCCATCTCATCCTTCTAGAAGATTCCCTTCTAGAAGGTTCAAGAATCTATCTTTTTCCCTTCTTTAGAAGATGTTCGCACCCTAACAGTTAGGCACAGTGTGAACCTCTCGCACCCTGTCTTAAGGCAGCCTGTGAGAATCATGCATTCTCGCAGGCAAATGTATAGGCGAACCTTCCTCAAAACTGTGATTTCTGGAAAGAGACAAAGGTAACTTTTCTCAGGAAAGAGTTCTATAGAAGAGCCTGAGTTCATCATAATCATTACATCATCATGAAGACCAAATTTATGGATAACAAAATTCCCCCCAAAGTCTGAGATTGGAACCAGTGACAGTCGATAGACTTTGTAAGCTGCATGTGTGTGTCAAGAACCAAGAGCACATCTAATCGGAAACCTGCAAACATCCAAGCATCTGCAGAATATCATATATACCAATTCTGAGGTAGGCATTCCCATACTCAGATTATAGACTGATGACATCATAAACAGAGGTCACGGCCATCAATCATACACTGTGGATCCATGCCGTCACAATATAGCATAGCCACCTGAATACACTGTGGATCTATGCGACAATTTTTTAATCAAGACGACATAGCCACGAAACATACACAGTGGATCTATGTGTCGCAAATTATACATACTCCATCGCAACCTGGATCATAAAGAGAAATCCAGGGTCTTCAATCTCATTGCCCAAAGTACGAATCTAACCATGTGATTACATGTGTTGAAGTCGAACATGGCAGAAACCACTTGATTACCGGTCAATGATGCAACCGTTAACAAGTGCGAGGGAAATCACCATTGATGTCAATGACTCCCAAGGTACTATAGTACAATCCATCGATTGTGAATAGATGATTTAATGTCGAACATTCGACAAAATATTTCAATAAGGGGTCAATGATGTAAACCCACTGTCGAAAGTGAGGAAACTTGCCATTGAGGCATGCAAGTTCCAAGGTACTAAAGAATTTCTAAGTCTAGATTCTGGATAATGAGTTGAAGTCGACGGAACAAAACTCATCACAGGAGGGCCTTGATGTACCCCCCATCAATGACACGAAATGAGTAACAGAGTTTGAGTGAAACAGAGCATGTGGCAATTGGACTGGACACAGGGAAGGCCGACACGGAAAGAATAGATAACTGCAGATGGCCGACTCAATATAGGTTTCAAATGGACTTCTCTTGAACATATGAACGACACGACCAATGATTTGGCAGCATTGACTCAAAGACGACACATGAAATGACCTTGTAATCAATCGAAAGAGAGACAAATGGATTTCCCAAACCGGCTTCAAATGATGAACAGGGGGTGTCATGTTCAAGTGCGACACTTACTGCCAATCAATACGAAGATGAAACATATCCCTTTCCCAAATTTTCCCCCACCATTTCTGGCAAGTACCTCTTTATTTTTACGCAAGCTTGAAGAGGATCACATATGCTTGTTGATATAAGCTCGTCCTCCGGACGAGTCCCTCGGAGTATTTTAACGAACCCTAAGAAGGAGTGGTTCGGTCCCATCACGGGTCTGTCAATGTTTGTTTAACGAGTCCAAAGATAGTAAACTCGAAGGTTTTTCAAGATTATAGAGTTTGGAAAAACACTTAAAAGATAACTCTCTGAGTTCCTTTTTCGTACAGTAGTCCAACGAGACCGAAAAAGGGTTAAACTATCGCTCGAAAGACGCGTACTTCAAATACTTTATCGAGCGTGAAAATAGCAAGGTCGCTCAGCGATCTTTTCATGTTTAGAGAGTCTGAAAAGAGCTTAAAGAAAACTCCAGGGGGGTTCCTTTTTCATATAACCACGGTGAGCCCGAAAAAGTGATAAAACTATGCTCAATCACGTTCTTATGTTTTTACGAGCACAAGAACGGACAAAAAGACGCTCGAGGTTTTATGTAAAAACCATAAAAAACAATCAAAATCACACCATAACGGAGAAAAATATGTCCATATCCTTTTTGTAATCATCAATGTTTCACACCTGCAAGTCATAACACTCATTTTCATATTAGTCATTAGCTTTAAACAAAAGATAAACATAAAAACCCAAAATTGACATAGTGAAAAGTAGTTTAAATGAGTAAATAACCAATTTTACCATATCATTTTACATTTTCACCATTGAGTTCCAAAAAACCCTCATTTTACCCTCTGAATTCGGCGTTGATTTCCGGGAGTTACGAGTGATCATTTGTCGAGCCGTCAGCAACATTTTGGTAAATTCTTCATTCTTGATCTTTCCATGGTTTACAATTTTAGTTCCATTGGTTAAAAATGTTGTTTTAATTGATTTTTTGAACCATATATGCATGGAGGCATTCTCGCAGGTGGCCCATACGGGACCTGCGAGAATGACTCGTTCTCGCAGGTGGGCCTTAAGCCACCTATGAGGTGTTCGCACTGTGCATAATAAGGCACCTGCGAGTAGCGCATAACTCAATTTTTTTAAAAAAGTTTAGCCAATGAAAAAGATTTCTATCATGAATAAGATCATTAATCTTCTTTGTATGTTTCTTATGCAGGTAAATAGCCACAAACATGGTGCTCGAATGGCGAGAACGAGAACATGAGGAGGATAACGCAAATGCCGAGAATCATCCTCCCACCATAGCTGCATTAAGAGATTGTGGTCTCTTAAAATACTTCCGTATCCCGGGCATGAGAGCCCAAGTCCGATTATTGGAATATCTAGTCCATATGTGGGATCCAGACCAGCAAGTTTTTATTGTAGGAGCTCACACATTAGCCATTGACATAGAGGACATATACTTCTTGATCGGATTATCCAGGCGCGGGTCTTATGTCAGTCTGATAGGCAGCAGAGCTGGCGGGTTAAAAATGAGTGAATATTGCAATCAATACTGTGTACCCGAGGCCGAAAGAAAGAAAGGGAAAGTGGAAATCTGGGGAGTAACTGACTTGAATCTCCACACTATTCTCTTTACTATTGCTCGGATGGCCGGAAGTGCAGCTCCACATATGGCATTACAAAGCTACTTCCAGTACGCCATCGAGTGTACTGAGCCCCGAGTATTTAACTGGGCTGATGCAGTGTTGCGCAGTATCAAAAGACAACTAACCAAGTGCAGACGGGGAGAACTGAAACAATTTGGATATGGATCTTTGTTAGTGTCTTTCTTCCTTAAGAGAGTCCCCGTATTCAGACTACAGGTCGAGTGGAACTTTTCGGGTCCTAGGGATCCGAGGATGTTGCGGTGGTGTCGGCTCATGGCCCGGCACGTGGCAGGACCAATCGTCAAATATGACAATATTTTATTTGACTGGTTGCAAAACTAGATGCTGATGGTCGATGACTACGCGTATGCCGGGTTGGATTTCCGAGGAGATCCGGATCTAGCACTACCTGAGGACGCTCGGTGGGGAGACCTCGGTAAGAAGTACACAAATTTTCTCTTTTTAAATGTTTTTGAATTTTTATCATATTAAATGTTTTTGTTTTATGTATTTATCTGAAGACTAACACAAAATGTTTGTTGATAACATAGATGTTGGACCATATAGACCTCCTGGCACTTCTCCTATCCAGCATCAAGGAGAAGCAGCAGTAGTAGTACCATAGTATGCCGAAGATTACCAGGTTGTGGAACAAAATTTAGAGGGTCTTACAACAGACATTCCAGATATGACTCTGGAAGAGGTTCCACGATGCGATCAATGTCACACTGTAGGGGTTTCTGTAGCTATGGGTCAACTACTCCGCAGAGTAGCTAGGGCAGTAGTGTGTTACCGTGAACGTCATCCGTGACGTCACCTTGTAGAAACTATAAGCCTCAATTTTTGATATTTTGGTCTTCGGACAAACTTTTTGTAAAAACAACAAACTCTTTTGATCGTTATATACAGATGGCTTCTACCGGTTTACTTTATATTGTGTGAATTTAAATGTGTTTGATTTATAAATGGTTCAAATGTCTGTCCAATACATAATTAGCCAATGCATCTGTTAATGTATTAAGGCATCTAGGAATATGCTGATATTCAATGTGATCAAAATATCGTTCCAAGAGGCGAATTTGCAAATACACTCGTAATAAAGTAGGACTTCGAATAGAGTAGACATTACTTAGCTATAGCACTACCAGCTGCGAGTCAAGTCGCACAACCAAATGACGAATTCCAAGTGAAATAGCATCAACCAATAATTCAATAACGATGCTATACTCGGCAATGTTGTTGGTTGCACGGCCAAGACATACACCTCGTAAAGATATAAGTTCGTTGGTTGGGGCATAGATTGCCCATGCAGCAGAAGCTAAATTCCGAGTACTACGGCTAGCACCATCTGCGAAGCCGATATAGGGTAGTAAAGACTCCGACATCTGGCAATCAAACACAACGTCACATAAGGGCAGAGACCAGATAACGTCAAAAGCAAACTAAAGTAACACACACAAAGTATGATACATAAAATACAAGTATTTGTGCACAAATGACTTATGCATAATACTTATTCAAGTACAACCCATTCCTGGGTTCACTCAAAGGTATACCATCATAATCAACCAGCTCGTACGCTCCTTTTTCTAAAACTCGGTGAACAATGTAAGGACCACACCACATTGGTTCGAATTTCCTAGCTCCTAAGACATCTC
Source organism: Picea engelmannii (assembly GCA_009831015.1). Classification (NCBI taxonomy): domain Eukaryota; kingdom Viridiplantae; phylum Streptophyta; class Pinopsida; order Pinales; family Pinaceae; genus Picea; species Picea engelmannii. The sequence continues at coordinate 70,497 of ML787976.1, forward strand.
GATCCTGTTCATATAGAAGAACAAGATCACCTTCAGAGAAAACACGAGGCTTGACATGCTTGTCATACTGTGCCTTGACACGTTTCTTCTGGGCTTCTATTACGAGAGTGGCGTCACGTCGAGTTTCGTCTAATCGCATCAAATACAATAGATGCTCTTCTTCAACAGAAGTATTAGGTAAGAGTTCGACAGCTAGCTTCAAAGAAGGTATCTCACATTCTATTGGAAGAATGGCTTCCACGCCATAGACTAATCGAAAGGGTGTAAACCCCGTAGCGGATTTGACAGATGTCTGATATGCCCACAATGCCGAAAATAACATCGTGTGCCAGCTGGTTTTATGGATTCCTATCATCCGTCGAAGCATAGTTATAAGAAATTTTTTAATTGCTTCGACCTGGCCATTAGCTTGCGGATAATAGGGTGTTGAGTTATCATGACGAAGACCCAACTTTTCCGTAAGTTCAGACATCATAAAATTCCTAAAATGACTACTGTGATCAGTAATGATAGCTTGAGGAACACCAAAATGAGCTATGACATGGTTGAAAATAAATAACGCTGCATTCTTTCCAGTATTATCGAATGTTGGCATCGCCTCGGCCCATTTTGTAAAGTAATCAATAGCTACAATGATGTAACCATGCCCCCTGACCGAGTGAGGGTGACATGTCATGAAATCAATGCCCTATTTTGCAAAAGGACCAACTGAGACCACAGGATGAAGGGGAGCAGGATGCGACTGAATTTTTTGATTGTAGGTCTGGCAGGCATGGCATTTCTGAACAACAGTAATGCAGTCATTGAACAAGGAAGGCCAAAAATATCCTGCACGTAAGATCTTCTGGGCAGTAGCATACCCAGACATATGACCACCACATGCTCCGGAATGGCAGTCATTCAAAGCTTTCTCGGCTTCGTCAAAAGTCAGGCAACGTCGAAAAATAGAGTCAATTCCCCGATGGTAAAGAGTATCCCCGAGGATAATGTATTGACGCGCTTGATAGCGGATACGACGTCGGTCGGTGCTAGACAAAGCAGGACGAAAAGTTTGGGTTTGGAGATATATAATGATATCTCCATACCATAAATCGTCTGTGCTTATAAGGAAAAGAGATTCATCAGGCAATGAATCTACTGCTACATTTTCCGTGGTTGAGTGAGGAAAATCACATATCAATTCAGCGAAAACTAAGGATTTCTTAGACGTGGCGCGATCGAACTCCAAGTCAAACTCCTGGAGTATGACAATCCATTTGGAGTACTTACCCCATAGCAATTGACGAGTCAAAATGTGTTGCATAGGGTTGTAATGCGAAATTACGGTAGTTTTCCTTGAAAGGATATAATGCCGAAAGCGTTGAACAGCTTGAACGGCAGCCAAAGTCAATTTTTCAACATGCTGATACTTGATTTCAGTGGATGTGAGACTTCTACTCAAGTAATAAACAACATGTTCGTCGTGTGCATCATCCTCTTGAACGAGAACCATGCCGATGGTATACTCTGAGGCAGCAAGATAAAGAAAGTAATTACGACTATAATCAGGAGGGAAGAGAAGTGGAGCTTTTGTGAGGGACAACTTCAAAGCCTCGAAAGCATTGTTGGCAACAGTGTCCCAGACAAACTCTGAACCTTTCTTTAGTAGCCGTGTAAAACCACGAGTAATATCGGCGTAATTAGGGATGAAACAACGAAGAAAGTTTGCTTTCCCCTGCAAACTTTGTAACTGGCACAGTGAAGAAGGAGGAGGAAGATTAAGAATCGCCTCGACCTTAATAGGATCTACTCGGATCCCTTGACGTGAAACAATGAAACCTAGAAGACGACCAGACTCTACGCAAAAAACACATTTATGAGGATTTAAACGAATGCTATAGAACCGACAACGAACGAAAATTGCTCGAAGATGAGTGGGGTGATCGACTCGGTGTAAAGAATGAGCTGGTAAATCGTCCAAATAAGGTTGGACGATATGCTTGATATCGTGAAACGCATAAGACATAGCACGTTGAAACGTTGCGCCCGCGTTCTTAAGACCGAAGGGAAGTTTCCTATAGGCGAAATTACCCCAAGGAAAAATAAAAACAGTTTTATGTTGGTCCTCAGGAGCGATGTTAATTTGATTATAGCCGGAGAAACCATCCATAAGAGAAAAGATTTCGCTTCCGGCACAATCATCGACGATCTGGTCAATGAAAGGGGTTGGAAAGTTGTCCTTTCGACAGTATTTGTTAATATCCCGATAATCAACACAAACACGTATACTACCACCTTTTTTATCAATCCGTACAGGGTTGGAAACCCATTCTGTCAGAGCCACGGGATAAATAAAACCGGCTTTGAGAAGTTTTTCAACTTCGAGTTTGATCGCGACCGCTTTACGTGGATGGACCGGATGAAGGCGCTGCCGGACTGGTTTAGCTCCGGGGTATGTCTTTATCTCATGCACAACAATGGTAGGGTCGATACCTGGCATCTCTTCGTAGCTCCAGGCAAAGATGTCACGAAATTCTTTGAACAAAGCAGTATAGGTGAAAATTTCATCCGGAGAACACGAAGCTCCAATGTGAACATTTTCAACTATTCCAGGTTTAACTGATATATCAATGGGAATCGTGGGAGAAATATTACTGAGGTTCCCTTCGGCAAACACATCATGTGTAGATCCGGGAATGGTTGATATGACAACAACGGTCGACAGAATCGAAATCCGTTGGTAATTCTCTAGAGTGTGTTGTTCCAGAAACAGTATGGAACGATGTTGCCCATCGTCCCAAGGAGTGTCTTCCATGACGGACATGATCATTTCGTCAGTGGGAAAGATGACACGGAAAGGATCGGGAGACAACTCATCAAGAGAGGGTGTAGAAAGGGTTGTCGATTGAATGGCTTGATAAGCAGACTCAATCGGACTTAACAACATGACGTCGCCGAAACGAGTATGATCTCCTGGATCAGGGACTATCCAAGGGTCAGAAGACACATGAAGCTCATGAGGTACAACGGAGATCATATTAATAGAAGCAACTGACGGGCGTGGAATATTGGGTAGAGGTGGTATGGGGAAAGTGCCCATTAATGAAGAGTCTTTTAAAAGGTCGACACCGACATTCTCGTAACCCAGTGGGGTTTTAGCTATAAACGACACATTGCCAGTACGAGTATCAGAATTAAAGAAGGCAAGTTGATCAACCGTAACAACTTTTCCCTGATGAGGAAATCACACGACACGGAAAAGCGTTGACACAACAACGCGCATAGAATATATCCAGCTACGACCAAGTAGAAGATTATAATCCAGGGGAGCATCGAAAACTTCCACTTCAACTTGGACTGTCTTACCTTCTAGAGTAACATGCAATGATGGAAAAACACTGTAAGGCTTAAAACCAGAGCCATTGAAGGCTTTCAAAGTATTTTGTGATTCATTTAAAGGAGGAGAGCCGATGGCTTTCCAACAAGCGAAAGACATTACACACGTAGAGGCACCCTCATCGATTACAGTTCGACAAATATTCTTGTCGGCGACAACGACTTGTATCTGAAACGCAAGCTGAGGGGGCAACCTTGGAATATGATCTTCCAAGTCAAAGACTATTAAATTCGTATTTGTAGGATCAATTCCACCTATAGCTTTCAACAGAGCCCTTCATTTTGCAGGACAAGACTGAAGGACTTCAAGGGCAGACATCGTTGAAGGTGCTTGGGCCAGATCTTCGACAATGTTATAGTTTCGGGCCGCACGAGCATGAGGATTGAAGGCCGATTTCTTAATGACACCTTTCGGGGGTGATCGCAGAACTGTATCAAGGCTCGGTCATTCGAGATGAAGAGGACCGTTCGTAGGCATAGACGGTGGAGAGGGCTGAACCAAAGTAGGAGGTAAATCGTCAACCTTCTCCTTAGATGGAGTATAGTCTTTGGCTCTAGTCGTGAGTGCAACGTTATTTTTCGTAGAATCACCGGTACACATCAAAACATATGATGTCGTAGAAGTAGAGGGTTGGTCATGAATGACCAACGAGGCCTGTTGCTGAGACGGGAAGGGTTGGGACAAGACTGCCGACGTAGATGGTTTCGGCATTCCTTGAAGGAACTTAGTAACTTCGGCACGTCGAGGACAATCCTTCATGTAGTGATCGTCACCACAGATAAGGCAAGGGTAGTGTGGCTTGCGCTTATCCTGATATTCAACAGGAGGGGTTTTAGTTTGCTCATTTTGATTATTATTTTTACTCTCCTTATTCTTGCCTCTTCCTTTCTTCGATTTATTTTTACCGGTTGGTGTAGATTGAACAACGTTCACCTCGGAAGTTTTACCGGTGGAAGTGGCAGGAGACGGAGCATTTTGAACATTAGAAGAATTAGATTTAAGGGTTGAAGTTGAAACGAAATGTGAGTGGGTATGAGCAGTACCAATCACACCATCAGCTGCATGCGAGGTAGCTGGAGCAGTTGAAGTGCTGGAAGTACCAGGACGAGGTAATTCAGGTAGCAGATCGTAAAGTGTTCCCATTTGTGAATAAACGAGATCAAGATATTGAGCACGACTTATAGCCTGCTCCTCAGTAACAACACCACCCATGGCAATGTCTTTACCAATTTCATTCACGAAGGATTTCGTAAACCATTCTGCCAATAACTGATTCGAGAGTTCAAGTTTGATAAGACGTCGTCTCCTTCGCCACTCATGAATATGATCCGATATATGAGTGCCTTTTTTCTGTTTGAAGGAAGTCAAGATCTCAGTCCCAGTATCGTAACGGATCGGTAACTGGTAATGTGTAAGAAAAGCCATAGCTAGGGTGTTGAAATCAGAAAAGAAACCTCGTGGAAATTCAATATACCACTTCGCAGCAGAACCGGTGAGGGTTCGTTGAAAAAGACGTAGACGAATGGAGTCATCCATCAACGAGTTGGAAGAACACCATAAGTGAAAAGTCATAACATGATTATTTGGGTCCTCTCCCGCCTTGCCATCGAACTTCGGAATATCTGATGGAAGCTTAGCAGGAATAGCAGGCCATTGGGGAGAGTGACGAATAGGATCATTTAGAATCCTAGACAAATCTGGCAAATCCAAGGTAGCAAGAAAATGTAACTGTCGGTTTACTTGCGGGTACTGATGGCTTTGGTGTGGAAGCCCTGTCGGCAAACCAGTAGGACCATAAGCAGATTGTCCGTAGAGGGAAGACCCTAGCTGATTCGGTGGTGGACGGATAGGATAGTAGCCCCAAGGATTGTAACCTTGAGTTTGAGTAGGGACCTGGGGTTGAGTAGTTTGACCTTGACCCCAAATAGGATTAGGTATACCCGAATAAGGTTGGCCGATAGTAGGGGCGGGTTGCTGCCCCCCAACATTCTGAGGAAAGTTTTGTAGAAGATGATTCCAATACTGGGCCAATTCAGGAGGTATATTTTGTCCAAAAGGTGAGGTGGCCCCCCCTACTGTAGGTATAGTTCCACCCGAAAGTTGTGTGCCAACTGTAGGTTGCGTAGTAACTGTGTTGTGTCCGGGAAAAGGAAAAGGAACCATACCACCCTGTCCAGCAACAGGAATCTGCGGGTTTGGTGCAACAGTCGGGATAGTGCCAGTAGGATTAGGATTGCCAGAAGGAAACAGAGGGAGTGTCGGGATAAAACCGGGAATAGGATGCTTAGGAAAAGAAGGACCACCTAGAGAACCAACTGGGGTTTGCGGAGGTGTTGGATTGGAAGCATTCAACGCATGATAACAGGGTGGTAGCGTCAGGTTGACATCAGGTATTCGATGGGTATTGATAGGAGCAAGAGTAGCTGCAATAGTTTCGGTTTGGACACTCGTAGTATTCGCAAGATGGGCCATCTCGGGAGGGAGAAAAAAACAATAAGTGGTAGTCTCTGGTGTAGTTTCTGTCTCAGAAGACACTGGAGGGTTGATTTCGTAGACAGTGGGTGACTCGGTACCGAAAAGGACTCGTCGAAAATCACCCGACCAAAAAGGATCTTGGCCTACTACACCAGGAGAAGGCCCAACGGTTGATTCAGAAGATGTAACAACGACTTCGTCAGAAGAATTTAATCGCACAAAAGGTCGTTCACCACGGCGAATGTGATAGTCCTCTCTAGTATTGGTGATTTGAAAATCTTCTAGAGAGTCAGTTCGTTCTACCTGTGGAGGTGGTGTAGTGACAACTGGAACGTCACTTGTTTCCCCGTGTGGTGGAGTAACCACCGGGACCTCAGTCTGATGGGGAGAACCCTCAGCTGTACCAGTAGGCGAGGTTTGAGAATCGTCCATATGCTCTGGAGATAAACCTTGCATTCTACGTGAACGCTGTGGGGGAGAAATTGTAAACAAATGACAAGCTCCGCAAATAAATTCCTATGGTCAACTTCGAGAAACAAAGAGCACGCGCTAGTAAATACAATCTAGGAAGAAATCACCAAGCAAACAATACCTTCTAATTTCGCAGCCACTAGTTGGTGATGAAATCCAACGTCGCGACAACGAGACGAGAAGGGGCGGGGCTAGGGTGGAAAAGTTACGTTGACGACCTGCTTAATGGACTTACACCCTGCTGCAAGCTCCCACACATAATCGTGGGTATACCCTCCAAGGAGACCGAGTGAGTTTGGCCAACGTCAATTCCAGGTACCGTGAAGACTTTCCCCTCCATAGTCACCTTGGGTAAGAACCTAGAGAGATAGGCCACTAAGGTCACCACAAACAATAGTATAGTCTGGGGGAATAGTCGTCAGTCCGATCCACACGCAAGGGCAGGGTATCTAGCCCGAAATCAACTCAAAAGGCTTCCACTCATCATTGTGGGTATACCTCCGAGTGATCCCCGTAATACTTGCAATCTCTACACCGATGTCAACAAAGCAGGGTTAGTAACTCTGCCAACACCAATGCGACCTAGTACTTGACCCTTGTGTTAGAAGGGCTTCCCAGAACAATATGTTGCAAATGGAATTTAACACTCCCTAACTCAAGATGCTATTGTGTGTTTTGAGCTTTTGGAGAGTGTATCTCTCTTCCTACTCCAAAGCACTAGCCTAGCTAAA
>ML787976.1:78252-100704 GCA_009831015.1 Picea engelmannii
ACCGATCTCCCTAGATCCACCTGGATCTAGAACAAAACAGGACAGAATAATACTCTTTCCCTAGATTTAGACTATTGAATGAACTAGGAGGCAAGAATCATGAACGTACCTTATGATCGCTTCCTTGGGTCTCTGTTGTACCAACTTCACTCCAATGTTCTTGTGTCGTCAAGACCAGGACAACTCAACCCAATTGAAGTGAAAACAACTTAATATATTCAACAGTTAAACTATGCATATGTCAAGGAGTTATGCAATAAAGTGACATTGGCTTTATGGGAAAGGGACATATTACTATATTAAATTGATAGAAAGTGAGAATTACAACCTGAGCCTTGATGTTGAAAACCTCCTTTCGATGGCTCCTAGCTCTGACACACACACTTGCTCATGCATGAAGAAGATCAACCACTTTTGATAACCTTGCTGGTATCTCTAGCTGTTGTAGCATCAGTCCTTCATACAATCTTACACTAATTCTCCAATAAATCTCTTGCTAGTTTGCTGCTAACCTTTTCCATGAGAATCCCATCAATTTATAAGAGAGAATGGATTAGTTACTTGGATAGGAATGATCCCAAGATATCAGGAAAGCCAGTACTTAGATAACCATTCGAATGCCATCTCATCTTTCTAGAAGATTCCCTTCTAGAAGGTTCAAGAATCTATCTTTTTCCCTTCTTTAGAAGATGTTCGCACCCTAACAGTTAGGCACAATGCGAACCTCTCGCACCCTGGCTTAAGGCAGCCTGCGAGAATCATGCATTCTCGCAGGCAAATGTATAGGTAGCCTGCGAACCTTCCTCAAAACTGTGATTTCTGGAAAGAGACAAAGGTAACTTTTCTCAGGAAAGAGTTCTAATGAAGAGCCTGAATTCATCATAATCATTACATCACCATGACGACCAAATTTATGGATAACACTTGTCCTTCCATAACATGCCCATGTAGACTTGAAGGGAAAACCTAAGGGTGGAAATGCAGAAGATGAAATAAAAGATCTTAAATCTAATGAAGATTTATAGAAATGACTCAATGTTGCAACAAAAACTGTAGTCACTCTACCAAACCCCATTCAATATTTCTTTTCAATTTCTACCAATGTGCCTTTCCCAAACACAATATAACTCTAGACCCTGTCAAAGCACATATTCTCAAAACTAAAACATAAACATTCAGGTCATGTTTAGAAAAATCTAATGCTCCACACTTGCAACTATTCTGGCTTGTATCTTGTTATTAGTAAATCAAGAAACAAGTTACAAATCTAAAATGCTTACAATATTTTTCTACTATACAAAATTAAAATTCATAAACAAACTATCTATTATATCAAATATATATAAGTTAGTAACCATAAATATCCATGTATGTTTAAATAGTAGATCTAGTCACAATGATTGCCAAAAAAAAGCAAACAATAATGAATACAATGCATTTAGGCATGAACTTATGAAGGTTTGACCTTGAACCCAACTAAAATAGTTTTCTTCTTCTCTTCCATTATTTAAAAATTGTCTAGATTAAACATTGTACAAATTTTCGAGACTAGTTGTAAAATGGAACAATAGAGGGCATACTACTAGCAATTATACCATGTCTAGACTTTGAAAATATCATTATATTAAGGACTCATTAACACCATACTCTCAAGGACAATGAATTTTCAAGCAACATATGCTTGCTAGTTTGCTAGAAAAAATGGCTTTGCTTTAATCACACAAAGGTGAAAAGATGAGTGAATGAGATTTTACTATGCACCCTTGATCTTGAGTTGCTTGGATGGAATTTTCAAGAGATTATGATTATTTTCATGAGATTATGAAGATTATTTTTTTTTATAAATCTTTGTAAACCTTCCAAACTATGATGAAAATGTGAATGATTAAGCACAAACTCACATTTTTAACCAATTCATAATAGACTAACAACAAGTATCAGTTTACTAACACAACATAAAGTATTCCAATAGATGCCAATGTCACTGGGAACAAATCATTGTTTTATGTTTCACTAAGAATGTAGGTTTGGAATATGTTAGGTTTTTGGTTAATAATGTGACCCACATCAAAGCATGTTACACTATGTCCAAAGAAGAGGTTGAGTATGAAATATTTATTACAAGCTATCCATGGAAGATATAGTCATTTTATTGCACATGTCATCTCATGTATGGTTTACATTTTAAGATGGTTTCCATAGGTTGTTTGGAATGCCATTTTCAAAAGTTTTCCCATGCCATTCATACTCCTAATTTTGAATTTAGAGTTTCTTCTTGAGGTGAAAGAAACTATAGGTATGATTTTCCAATGTCTATTTCCTTATGTGCTTGATTGATACCTTTCCTCTTTAAAAATTATTCAAAATATATTACATCAAACAATAATCATTGGTTGCTTTGTCTCTTTCCCTCTCTGCCAATCTTTTCCATCTCTTTCCTTCATCGAGTCCACCAATAACTAATCCACATGGCTAACATTTACATTAGTGGTGATCCACACACATAACACAAGTGTCCAACCACCATACTATGTAATATTTACATATGTGAAAGTGTCCTATTGGCTATCCATGTAAGACAATGACTAAACCATATCATTGTGCACAATCTATCCATTTTGGATGTTCCCTCCCACATTGCTTGTTTGAGCAGATTAGAGATTTCCATCTCCATTCAATGTCTCTATCAACATAAAATTTTTCTTGTTTTAATAATGTATTAAGAAAGGAAAGAGAAAATAATATGGGTTGCACAATGCCTTCTCTTTGTTCATAAACAACCCCTTTGAAGGGAAATGTGGACTTTGGGCAAAATTCTCACTGACAAGGTGGTATCAAGGTTTTTGAGATTGGGAATGATGTTGAATGTTTGTTGAACAATGTGGATGCTAGCCAACTAATGGAAGAAATTTATCGGAAAATAATTTGGATAAAATGTAGGTTGGAAGTTGATAGCATTTAGTACCCCATCTTTGTGGATTTTTGATAAACCATAATTTCTAGGGGTATGGGAAGATTTTGGGATAACTCTGTTTTGAATCTCGAAGTTTAGGAAGAATAGGAAGACGAACATGATGTCCAACTACTGCCTTGTCACCCTGATCTTGATTTGCATCGTGCCTGTGTTTCCATGGGATTTTCTCTCTATCCTTATGTCTTCCTACAATGCATGTAGTCCTCTATGCACCTATTGATTGGTTTCCTTTCTAGTTCCACGCTGGTTCATAAGTGTGTTTATGCTCATGTCCTTTCCTTGATTATTGTTGTTTCTCTATATGGTGTGGATGGCGATATACAACAACCTTAGGAATTGATCCTTTTTTCTTCAATTCTGCCACATGGTGTTCCTTTGAGTCCAGTATCTTCTTGGCATTTCTATTGTGTCCTACCTAGGGCTTTGCTTCACGTCATTCTGTAGACTCAACCTCATATTCAACTTCAGACTCTGTAATAACTACGTTGCTTTCCTCTATGGGCCCTTCTATCTTACTAAGAGACACATCATGCAGTGTGATTTTAATTTTCTTGTACCACAACTTCAAAAAGTTCTTTTGCACATTAATATTAATAGTATCCACTGAGTCTATCCAAGGGTATCCCAAAACAATATCCACATCATTCATATCTATAGCATACAAATATGAATGCAACACATATTTTTCCATGCTTAGCTTCAAATATTTAAAAATTTGAATATTTTCACCCTCAAATTTTGTGCTTTGAATATTATTTGCATGGGCTTGCAATCTATTAACCAACTGAATATTGATAAAATTATGCATGTGTTGGCATGTTTACGGTTGGGAGTGCGCTTGTCATTGATGGCAAGAACACACAGGAAAGATAAGCTCAGGAGGAGGAGCGACGATGGTAGGTTTACTGGCGAGAACAACAACGAACCAAATATCAAGTATGTAGAGATGAGAAAACGAAGACGAGACCCAAAGTCACGAGGACTCGCAGAAGGATCCAAGGTCAAGGCCTTTGGCACTTAGAAATTATTCCAAGTCAGGAGGAATGAAGCTTAGGAGGAGGAACGACATGGGCCGTCGATCGTGGATCGAGGAGCGCCGTGGACTGTTAGATCTGGTGGAGCTGCAAGGAGGATAAGACCATGAGTCATCCAACACTCCAAAGTTGTGAAGGAATCCTGGCCATGCATAGAGGACAGTCGTGGATCGTTGGATCCGGAGGACACGTGGCGAGAGATCAACATTTTGCTGACTGGAAAGTCAAAGAAAGGAAGTGCTCTATCCTTCCAACTCGCGAAACGCGAAATCGCGACATGATATGGGTCATCGGATCACAAAGGGTTCTAGACCATTGATCTGTCACAACAAAGAACAAAGTCTCGAGTCTCGAAGATGAATTTTGGACCATTCGATCCAGAGGACATGTGGCAGCAGATGAGAAGTTTCATAGAATCGTGAATCGGGAGAACTACGTCGAGCGGCTTGCAGATATCGCGAAACGTGAAATCCCGATGAGATCTAGATCGTTGAACCATAGAGGGTTGTGGGCCGTTGATCTGGAGAAGGCTTCGGAGAATCGAGACTCGGAAGAAGGGAGGTGTTGTAACCTTCGACATTGCGAAACGCGAAATCCCAAAATGCAGAAAGTGATCAGAACCGTTGATCGAGGAAGCATTCTGGACCGTTGATCTGGCACGACGAAGAATGAAGTCAGAATTCACGACAGTGAGATCTGGACCGTTGGATCACTGAGGAGCATGAGCCGTTGATTTGGCACCCGTGGATATCGAGAATTCAGGAATCGAGAGAATAGAGGAGAACTAAACTCCAAAGTCGCGAAATGCAAAATCACGACTTGATCGCAGTCATCGATCGAAGGAGGATTGTGGTCCGTCGATCTAACGTAATCGCGAGTTCGGGAATTTGGAGAACATAGGAAGCTGTTTTCCAAAGTCACGAAATGTGAAGTCACGAATTTGATCTGATTCATTGATTCCAACGGAAGCGAGGACCATCGATCTGGTCTCGAGGAATTCGTTGATTCGGGGATCGCGAATTTGGAGAATATAGGTGAGTGAATTCATGAAGTTCGCAATGTCCCGAAGTGCGAAATTGTTAAGCGCCTGTTGGCGTAGCCGGTGGTCACATGAAGGAAGGAGCTTGCAAGTTGCTAGGCTCTATTTCGTGATCAGGAGTTGGAAGAGTTAGAGTGACTCACAAAAAAACTCACGAAACGTGAAATTGTGAAGCGCCTTTTGATTAGGCCTATGGTCACGGCCAGTGGTCACATCAGTGGAAGAGAAGGGAAAGAGCTAGCGGTGAGAGGATCCATTTCGGAGTTTCACGAATCGAGAAAACCAAGGTGAATCACAGTTGATCACCCGAAATGCGAAATCGCAAAATGACTATTGGTTAGGCATACGGTCACCGCCAATGGTCATGTGAAAGGAAAGAGCTTAGCCAGAAAATCAAGCGCCCACTGTGTAGTTTTCTCAGGAAGGGAAAAAGTGTGAAAGGGATGAGAACACTGAGTTTCTCTCAGTAATTGCTTGAGATGGACTGATTGTAACCGCAGAAAACAACTGAGTGCATCTACCAGAGAGTTCGAAGAATCTCAGGGTGATCGCCAGAGGAGCTGAAGAGTCTCGAGATAACTACCACTGGAATGAAGACTCATCATAGAGACGATTGACAGATGGAAAAGCGTCAAAGTCTATAATTGCAATGGAGAGGATAAAGATCGAATGTGATAGAAAAGATGAAGAGTCGCACTGCCAGACAAGGCAAAGAATCTCAGGATAAGACAATGATGATGAACAGGCTCAGTGTAACCGGCAAAGAAGATGATGGGTTGCATGGATGATCTGGAAAAGTACTTGGTATGATAAATATGCGCGTAACAGAGATCCATAGGTTGCTTCGGTTGTGAGTAATTCATGCGAGCAAAATCAGGTTGTGTGCAACAACTGAAACACACAGAAGAGGTGTAGCGCATAGAATATAAATGCATATTTGAGAGAGAAAGAGGAAGCCGAGGTGCACGTGCAGAGATAGAGCAGAAGAACATAAAGCTCAAAGAAGAATGCAAGCAGAAAGACACTGATGCAGGCATAACATAGCAGTGCAACAAAATAGTGATGAGACTGGTAAGCTATTGATAAACACTGTATCACTGTAATAAGTTTCAGTAATGAAGTTATTATAATTAGGGTGGTAGGGAGGTGCTAGGGAGGACTGTTGTCCGTAGAGGTTCAAGTGGGTTCTTGAACACAGGGAGTTGCAGCTTCCATCTGGTTGCAACCCAAAAAACCAAGGTGGCAGGGTGGTGCAAGGGAGAACTATTATTCTCTGTTATACAGGTCGGTGCCTGTGTGACTGGAAGTTGGTGCTTCCATCCAGTTGGTGCTGGAACACTTAGGGAGTTGGTGCTTCCTTCTAGTGGGTGCTAGAGAATCCAGAGAGTTGGTGCTCTCAACAAGTTGTAGCTTGCAAAACAGAGGTGGTAGCCTCACAATGAGTTGGTGCTCATAAGAATGATAATGTAAAGAAAATAAAGATTACTTATCATATCAAGAAGAAGAGGTTTTTCCCTTTATGGGTTTCCTCAGGAAATATCTGTCTCTATGTATTCCATGTGTGTGATTGATGTTAATATTCTATTGCTTACTTCCCTGCATCATTGAGATCGTCATTGAGTGTTCTATGAAGATTTTAAAATGGATATAATTGTTTAAGCATAGTAACAACTGATTCACCCCCCCTCTTAGTTGTCCAACAACATGCAACTAGGGTTAATAGAAACAATGATATTTTCTTTCTGAATACATCCATGAACATTTAATATAGAGTTTCCACCCGAAAATAAACCCTTGGTCCCCTTTGTATCCCGTTTTCCAACATGAGACCACCTATCAAAAAATACCTTTTCAAATTCTTCATCGGAGAGTGTGCTTATCATGTGATAGCTAAGCAATTTCTACCAATTGGCTGCATCACCTTTTGAGTGTAAATTGACCAAACCTCTCCAATTTTTTTCCCAAACTGACTTATGTTCTTTTATAAATTCTTTAATACTAGGGCCATCCAAATTCCCTATAAAATAAATCTTATTATGAAAAACCCAAAAATATAACTAGGGTTTGTAAAAATAACTTACTTTGCAAATTGTGGTTTTTTCTAGGAAAACCTTGAAAATTACCAAATTTAAAATGTTGATAATTTGACTTCCCGGACTCCGTTTTGGACGATTTTTTTTTGAAATTGGAAATTTTTTCGAGAGGAATTCAAATATACAATTTGTTTCTGAAAATTCGAAGCAAAAATTTTTAGAATTGAGTCTGAAGTCGCCAACCCCTTTTTTGTCTAAAAAAATCTGCAAAAAGGATGAGATACTCGTAGAAGGCTCAAGCATGACAATTTTTCCAGCTTTTATGGGGGTATTCACAATAAAATTTTATGGGGTGATGATTCAGTCAAATAAAAAATATATTTTAAGTATTAAATTGGCTTTGATACCAATTGTTATATACCTGAACAGATCTGAAAATATAAGATATAATATTAACTCAATTCATTCACCAAAACATTGAACACAAGAAATAGAGAAACCCTTGAGGTAGGGTAACACCATATATTAATCCTTATGGAAGAATACAAATTTTCAAGCAATCCTTTCTTATACAATAACAATATTCTTCACTCCCCCTCCAATACATTGCTTACACTTCTTTATATAACACTCTCTATCTCCTAGGAACATTCTAGAGAATGAACCTTCTAGAAAGACTTCTCACATTTATTATATCTAACTACCATAGTGGGCCTTATTTAGTAATATAGTGGACCTAATTCACCTTACATTGAATGTCCTCCACTAATAATACATAACCACATTCCCATTGGGTACATCCCTAGGTATACTATAGGTAGTGAGACCCATGACCAACCAATGAAGGAAGAGGAGAGAGTTACAATGACACTCATGCAACAATAATCCAAGGTGCAAGTAACCTCGTGAAGATAAACACCCTCTAAGGGGCCTGGAGTGGATTTTATGGATATTTCTTAGGTATCACAAGCACTTCCCACTTACAGTCACTTGTGAGAAACCTAGGAAAAACCACTACGTTTTCCACTTCACAATCGATAACTGTTAGGAATAGTCATGGTTCAAGATTCTAAGTTGGGAAGAGACATACAAGAATTTCATATTATAGCTGAAACTTTAGAGAATAAGTGTAACCCCGACGATCTACCACTTCTACCAAAGTCCTATAGTATGCATCCACCCATTGATAAGAGTGAGGGGATATCTGAAACCGAAATTGGCTTGACCTAGTGTTTGACGCCTATGTGAGAGGCACTTTTTGAGAAAGTACCTTTTGCTAGTATTGATTTTTTCACTCTTTAATGGAATCCTAGTTTCCTTTGAGGGAGAATTTTCTCTCCAAACCTACAACAAAGGCCCTATCACCTAGACTAATGTTATTTTTTCTATCGAAGAAAAATAAGTCTAGTTAATTTTAATTTCGTGTTTCTTTTAGGGTTGTTGCTTACTAAAAAAGGGATACGAAATGAAACTAAATGGTGTTTTGACTCATATTTTCTAAATTGAATAAGGAATCATGAAACACATTTGCAATTCAACACTCCTCCTTTCCAAATGAAACAATGCAAACCCAAAACTACTTTGTAATTTAATTCAAGGAAGAGATCAATTTTTTTTTCAATGCACTCTTATTTCCAATTTTAGAACTCACACTCATGCAATATAAAGACAAAAACGAACATGCTTGAAAAAACTAACTTGAACATATATTCATGGTACATCAGAGAAGATCACTAGAATCATTAAAAAGAAGCATATCATAACTATTTTTTAGCCTCCTAGTATTATTAAAAGCTCGCTCAAATAAGTTGAGAACCTTGTGGATCCTAAATTACAAAGAGGGGTTTATATCATCCTCTTCTCACATGGTCAAAATTACATTGGTGAGACTGGGAGGTCTATACATATTAGAATTAAAAAACATAAAGCAACAATTACTTATAATCATAAAAATTCCTCAACATTCACTAAGCACTCTATGAGAACCAAGCATCATATATGTATCAAGCATGCAAAGATTCTTCCTAGAGTTGATCACTTATCCAAAAACAAATGTTAAGGAGATCATGAAAATCGTGAAAGAAAACAATTATCATTATAGGGATAATGACCTTAAACTAAAAAAATCTTAGCTTCCCATTCTTCACAATAAAAACCTATAGTTCCTTTGTTTAGTTTTTACTTTGCATTGATATCATCCTTTTCCCCCTTATTTTTTCTCTTTTAGCTTTGGCTTTGGTTGCTTTTTACATTTTTCCTTTTTCATGTTTCCATTGCTTTGTTTTGTCCTTATCTTCTCTTGTCTTCTGTTGTTCTTGTACTCCGTTGTTATGCTTTATTTTGTTTCTTTTGGTTTTCTATCTTATGTTTTGTTGTTTATAGCTTATCTTTTTACATGGTTATCTTTTTTTATTTATCTCTTTATGTAGTTGACCTTTTCTTTTTGTCTCTTTTGTTTCACTTTTTGTCTATTATTTATTATATAATTATATAACTTTCTTTTATCTTATATTTTTTCATTTTGGTGTTCTTTTTCTCATTAGCTTTTATATTCTTAGCTTTATGTCAATAATTTTATTTTCTCATCTTTTCTTATTTTGAGTTTTATTTCTTATTTTTTTATTTTTATTTTTATGTGGCTTGTATTTTCATGATTTTTGGTTTTCTTTTGTTTTTTTTGTCTTTTTAATTTCTATTTCTTTTTCTTTTTATCTAGCTGACATGTTTAGGTTTTTGTTACCGTTAGGGTTAATTTATTAGTATTAGTTAATTGACATTTTTTTTTTGTGGTTTATGTATCTACATCTTCTTCTCTTTGTTGGTTTGATCATTATACCTTTTGGTCCTAATGATGATCTATGTATCGTATGTTCAAAATGTTGATGAAATGTATCTGAGCACAATGAATTCAAAAGTCTATACAAATAAATAACTTGCACAATTCTCTCAACTTAACACCTAAACAGATAACTTAGGTTTTTTTGTTTTTCACGTTTGTAAATCACACCAAAAACAATAAGCTTCCTACCACAATGTTTACTAAGAGCCAAGCTATTAACAACAAATATAGTATTTTACTTTCTTCTACCATGTATCATATGTACCAAAAGATGCCTAGATTTTTCTTTTTAAAATCTAGAACAATTGGTAATAAATATTGGAAAACATATAATAGAAAGGTTGTAGATCTTGGTGAGACCTTTATGAGGTTATAAGATACACCCAAAATGGAATTTGGGATCAAAAGTTATGGACAAATGTCAATTCCCTTTTACCATGTATCCTACACACAATTAGAAATTCCTAGATTTTTCTTTTGCAAATATAAAACAAACAATAAGGAATATTTGAAAACACATAATAGAAAGGTCTCATATTTCAATGAGACCTTTCCAATGGTATAAGGCATGCAAAAACGGAGTCAGGGATCAAAATTTATGGACAAATTTCAATTATTTTCTAACATGTATCGTATATGCCAAAATAAATTATGAGTTTTTTCTTTTGCAAATCTAAAACAAACACTAAGGAATCAGTGAAAACACATAACAAAAATGTTGTATATTTTGATGATGCCTTTGGAATGGCATAGGGCATGCCAAAAATGGAGTTCAGAATTAAAAGTTATGGAAAAATATCATTTTTCTTCTAACATGTATCTTATGTGCCAAAAGCAATTCCCAGTAGTAGAAAATGTATCCACCATACAATACATACAAAATATTAGAAAATGTATAATATAAAAGTTGTATATCTTTTCAATACCTTTTCGATAGTATAAAGAGTGCCCAAATCTAAGTTTGGGAGAAAATTTTGTGGTGAAAATACTAATTAAACCAAATTAAAAAGGAGAAAGTCTAAGAATTTGTTCCAAGTGGAGTCACCAATTTTGTTATAGGGATTTTTCTCCAGATCTAAGATCTAGGATTACCTAATGAGAGGGTTGGAAACTCACCACAAACCATAGGTAGATAACAAACTTAACTTTCCCTAAGTTAATTTCTTATACATGAAATGCAATAAGAGGGAGAAATATCATACCTTATTTTAAAATTTTGATATAGATCCAAGTGATGTGATCCAATCCAATGCTATCTCTAAATTTGTCTTTAGCTTCAAATTTGCACACAAAAGAGACAACCAAACCCTTTCTCCAACATATACATCTCAAGTGAATACAATTCAAAGACAATCAACCATCAATTCATAGATTTATAATATAATTGATAATAAAAATGACAATAAATTGAAAGGGGGGAAATGAGCAGATCTAATGATTTATAGATATAAATTGTACATCAATCGATCAAAATATACCTAATCTAGTAGTTATCGTACCTCCATCAACCGGTTCCAGGATCTTCCTTCCTTAGCCACATGTATAAGAGATCTCCAATAAGATATGGATGTTATCCTTACACTTTGGGAGGTGTGTCACTATAGATCCACAAATTTCCTTCAAGGCAAGATAACTAACAAAGGGTGAAGGAAAAACTCTTCACAAAGAAAGATCACATGAGCCTAAGATAGATCAAAGAATGCCTAGCCCAATTTCACCAGCATAAGGGTGTTATTTTACCAAGTCCTCCCCTCTCAACCCCACCAAGGACCTTTCCTTTATAGGATAAAATGAGGCTCTCCTATTTGGCAAGACAGATCATGGCGTCACAAGTTTGTGATTCAAGATCTAACTTGAGAATTGCACTTGCATAGTTTTTAGAGCCACTTTAAGGAATATTTTTGTAAATAAGTTATTGTAAAAGGTAAATTAGGTTAGAAAAAGTTATTTTAATGACATAACTAATGATAATGGCTCAAATCCAATCAAATAACTTAGAGGACCAATTTGAGTGTAACACTACGGTGATTTAAGATCATTAGAAGAATTTATTGGCTATGATTTGTGGCACCGTAAGGTGGAAGAATGGACTCACCATGGAGAACCCATGTGTGTTTTGAGACCTAAGAGAATATCTATAATTTCAAATCTCCAACCCTTGACTAAGTATATTTTTAAGAATGTTGCATTTACAAAGAAAGGGGAATTAGGCCACACTAATAGTACATGCTTCACCAAAAGCGAGGATGAAAATTAATCAAATGTTGAATTAAGAAGAATTACAGGGGAACTCAAGACACCTAGTAAGTTGGGTTCAGAAAACTTCAACTCAATCAATATAGAAAAAGAGATTTTACCTAATTAGGATGCCTGCAATTTCAAAGTTAGAGACATTGGAAATACCATGTGTACTGCTTGGGCCCAGGAATAGAGGTATAATGGCACATTTGAATGTCCCAACAATGATTGACCCATTTACCAAAATCCCTATTGTGAAAAAACTCAGGTTCGTGAGTTTGGTAGGCCATTTGACCCTAGTGAGTGGGGTGTAAATGCAAGTTTGATTCCTAAACTAAAGGTATCTAAGGAAGTGAACATATGATTTAATATGAATCAAAATGAAAAACCTAAAGATGCACATGGATATTCTATTTTTTCTCTAGATGAGGAAAGGACAATGGATAAAATGGGCATGGTGAATGGTTCACATGCTTAGGTAGAATCACAAAGGGATTCAACAAATTCAAGTGATAATAATTAGACAATGGATATGGCTAAAAGTGATCATGAAAATCATTCCAAGCTTACATTTTTAGAGGAAGCAAGCAATGATAAAAAAAATTGGCATGATAACTTGAAATGAGATGGAAGTTGTAAACTTTGATTGTTCACATCCTATAGTTACTATCAACATGTACAAAGGGGATGATATAGGGGTTGGAACCTTGAGAAATACTTATGTGAAGCTTGATGTTAACTCTAGAAACTAGGATATGAATCAAATCAAGGAAGTGTCAGCTATTGAACCACAAACTGGCGGGTTAAGGAAGAGAGCATTAAGAAGATATGGTGTACAAGACCATGACGAGAATTTGGATAATGTTGTTTAGTTTTCCTCAATAGATTTAAGTGGTTCTTTGGAGAAAAATCATGAGTATTATGTTAAGGTAATTCATTGGTTGGAATGTGAGGGTCATATTAAGAAATAATTCCATCAAAAAATCCTGACGTGGTTTAGCTTGTGAGCAACATCTTAAGAGTAGAGAATTGTTAGTGTTTTTGTACACACTATGTTATATGATTTGGTTAGCTTGGCTAGATAGTTGGTTGAAAATGTTTTAGAAGGTATCTACATCAAGTGGGCACCGATCTTGCAACATGGGTTTTGTAGCAAGTTTTGGCATCGAATGAGGTACAAGCACATGTTACATTGGTTAAAATTTAATTTGTATATACATTTTGTAATTGATGTACTACTCTAATTGGTAAATTTTTGATAAATAATTATGCCACTTTTGTTGTATAGTAATTTCTATCATGTATTAATTACATGCCATTTTTCAATTTCTATCATGTATTAATGACATGTCATTTATCTATTTCACATTCTGTATGCTACAATTATTAAGGGTGTCATATGTGGCACTTCTTAACATGATTGTTGTTTTTTCTCATGCACACTGACATGGCCGTAGCTAATATATGTATTCTAGTACTGAAATTTGTAATAATTACATGCAAAAGAAACTTGTGAAGTCAAGAATTTGATCATTCCTCTTCCTTCATTGATTTAGTTCTAGATGTTGTTTATTTGTCTTGTATAGCCAATTTGTTGTTAGCAAGGTGGTTGTATACAACAAAATGCACGTAAAATCAATTTAAGAGGAATTTAAGGATTGTTATACATGCAATCATAAAATCCTTAATAAAGGGATCAAGTGTTGCATAGGAAATTTCCTTTTTTGTTTACCTCATTTCAATTAAATTCTAATGAACCATGATGTTCATAATCTAGTTTTAGGAACAACTCAATTCCTACAAATTAAGCAAGAATCGTTTGTGTATGATTCTGCAAGATTTCTCAGTATTTAGTGTAGGTAAAGCCATGTAATGTTTAAAATCTCATCGCGCCTTAAAAAAACAAACAATTAGTCTCATTTTATATCTATCAAGGTCTTTTTTTGCATAGTTACTTATTGTATGATAACACTGGTTCCTTTTGGATGAAGTGTGTTTACTGAAATGTTAATCAAATTAACATTATTCATCTAGTTAGATTAATTAGGATTTGATTTGTAATCTAATTTGTTTTTTTTTGTGTTTTATTGCTCATAAGGATACTATGTGAGTTATTGGGCTATAAAAATTCCATTGTTTGTAGGTTTAGTCTACACTGCTCATGTTTCTGCATTATTATGGAGCAAATTCTAGAGAATCAATAAATAAGAAAACTATTATGTATCCTATATAGCATGACTCATGGTGTGTATAATTGGAATTAGAGTATTACAAGTTATTACTTATGTTGAAGCTAGAGCCAACACAACCTCCACTCAACACAACAATACTTCCATTTATTTGTACCATGCCCCCCTAGCCCACTCAAATAAGTCATCATCTAGTTGCCAATGAATGGGTTGTGTGCATGCATGTAATTTTTTGTAGTTTGGATTTAATTTTCATAGTTTTGAGTCCCTTGACCTAAAAGTATCATATCCTAGTGAACCCAACATTTTTCTTTTGGTACCATAAGAATTGCACTTGTTCTTCTCCTGGGTTCATGTTGATTTTATTTGAGTAAAACAAAGGTTTTTGTGTAAGAGGGCATAAGACTTCCATGAATATTATGGAAAATTGCTATTGATACATTGGAAGTCTAACATTTAGTTTATGTTACACATATTGTTGAAATTTCCTTCTCTTTTAATTAGTTGATATCTTATTGACTACATATTTAAGATATGAGACAAAGAAACCTTCAATTTTTTTAGATGTCTTCTACGTCGACATTATAACACCTTATCGATGCTCTAGAAACATTGAAAATATAGCATCTCATCAATCAAACATCTTAATTGAGACATACAATGTCAATGTCTTTTACACTTACATCACTAAAATGTAGGGCTTGAGACACTAGTTTGTCACTAAAACATCATAATTACAAGATTAAGGGACCACAAACAAAATTTGAACTTGACATGTGGAACTTACAAATGTTTGTGTTTCAAAGACATATTTTCTAGATTTTAATGTAAACAAAGATCACTAAAGAGTTTGAAAATGACATGTGGCATTTGTGAATGTTGGTGTTTCGATGACAATGTGTCACAATTTCAACATTGTTTTGTCACACTTTTAATATAAACAAATTGTATCGTTAAAATAGCCTTAACTGTTAAATGAATTTGAATGACTAGTTTAACTAGGTTAAACAATCATAGGTGTTCTAATGTTTTGGTATTTGTTGAATATTTCTATCTAAGATTTGACCTTTTGTTCCATACATTTATTAACCAACTTTCCTTTGGTATATATATATATATATATATATATATATATATAAAAGGACTTCAAGACTAAAATCACCTCCTACAATGGCATCATCTCAAAACATATTATGTAAATATCAAATATTTTATCTCATCCAAGCATATCTTTAAGCATCTAATATATAAGAAACATTATATTCTAGGTTTTTGTCCATGTCTTATACTAGCACATTGACCAACACCGCACTTTTTTGGCACTCCGAACTTAATTCATTATTTTCCATGCTTTATTATGTTTGTTGTTGTAATGTCCATATGTGATATTGTTTATGGAACTATCTCTTGAAAGTGTTCTTGTTACGATGTTTTGGAGAGAAGATTAGTGAATCATAAGGAATTAGTTGGTAATCTCTGGAATTACTTAGAGTGACATCTATTTTCAATGATTAGTCCATGTGTTATTGTACTTTGTGTACACTACCATATCATGTCTATGTCAATGTGATTTTTCCATTTAAAGAAAATAATATTTTTAAGAATTATCCAAAGAAAATAATATTTTTGAGAATTATCGAAAGTGCACATATATTTATTAGTTTTGTGGTTTCCATATTATATATTTAATATAGATTGGAGTTACATATTAAACAAAGTGATCTAATAGTTGAATTTTTATACCAAATAGATGGTAAGATATTTTTCTAAGGACAAAACTAGTTTTTCGTAGAAGTTCAATACAAATCAAGCTTCAAATGATTTTTTGGTTCATATTCTTATTGGTAAATGAGTCAATTGTTCAAGGTAAGAGAGTGCATTTAAATATTGTTTGATCTTGTGAACTTTCTATGTGATGATCATGGACATGTGATCGCACATGAGGGTTTCTAATCAAGTATGGATTTTAACATTATGAGGACTAGGGGTTTGGTTAGTTACCTTCCACTGACGTAGTTGCACTAAATTTTTGTTTATAATCAGAATCTAATGCATCCTTATAAGTTATGTCAATCACTAATATTGATTTTTGAAAACATAAAATCTCATATTTCAAGATTTTCATTGAAATTTACAGTCATGTACAATGATAATGGATCTCAAATCCTTATAGAAAAAAGTGTAAAATTAAATTTGGAATCATGAATTCAAATTTGTGCTTAACTTGGATAGTGAAATAAATTCAAGTAAAATGATGGCCTTTAACAATACCTCTCATGTGTTACTAAGTGGAAATGGTATCAAACTAAAATCCAACCACCCTACAAATGACCCATTGCCAATTTTCAAGTAGACTTAACAAACAACTTGTTTACCACATTATTGTGTGTATGAAATAATAGTCCATGGACAAAGAAGTGAATGACATGGTGCATTGTTCTTGTTGAATCAATAAACTAGACTTAGAAACTCACTGTGATAAAGCCCCACCGAAACAACAAGAGGAAAAATTTGGTATACGTAAGTGCCTTTCAATTCCCTACTTTGGTATACTTGTACATACAACTGACTTGACAAATGATTGCGATCAAAATATGTGAAAACATCAGTATGAAATCCCTCTTAAGGAGTGCCACAACAATTTGACCCGGAACTCTGAGTATAATGGAGAAGGGTTTATTTTTATCACCTCCCACGATTAACTTGGTCAAACTTACAAATCATGTGTTACCAGGTGAAATGGTAGGGTTCTAAAATCTAACTACCATACAAATGACCCATAACTAATTTTCTAGAAGATCCATTAAACAACTCATTGACCACACCACTGTTTGCATGAAATGACTCTTCCAACACCAATGAAGTGGATGATAGGGTACATTGTAGTACTTAAGAAAACACACTTGAGTCAACACTCGACTACAATAAAAATCCATGAAAATAGACACACACACACACACACACATAATTACATACATACATACATACATATGTGTAATAAATAATTTATTTAATATATATTATATTACATTTTAAATATTATCACAAAAATGAAATAAAACAACAATACTAACGTACCTACATGCTACCTCCACTACATGAACCTACTAGTTTCTACCTCTACACCTAAAGACCCACAACCCACAATGCATCTAGTACTTAGAGCCCAACTACACTAAAACGCCAACACTAAGGTGACCCCACCTACATCCTAGAACTGATAGGAGGATCATGGAATAGAAGGGGACCACAGTATCAGGGTAATAGGAGCATCAAAGGGAAATAGGGGACCAAAATAATTAACAAGTATGTTTCTTAATTCAGTAAATTCCTCTATACTTATGGACTTATGGATATTAAAGGTTCTAGTGCAGATACTAGGTAAAAGAGTGATATTTGTGTGAGAATGATTTGTTATTTTCTTTTCAACCCACTGAAGTAGTGGTTCCATGGCCAACCTCAACCCTAATTCACTATGTAATGTTTTATCAGAACCAATTTTAGTTTCCATATGATGATAAGATTGATCATTCTATTACCCAAACTTACCATCAGATCCTTGAGGAAATGAGTGCAACACCATTCAAATACTTCCTTGACCCTTGCCATAATTCTACATCCAAATATACACACAAACAATGGTACTAGTGCTCCCACAATCCATAACTATATAAAAATGTGAGACCTCTACACTCCAATAAGATTTTAACCATCCAGATCCCACAATGATCATAATCAAAATCATTAAGAGAAGTAAATACCCGACAAGTACCTTTAACCTACATCGGTTTCTCAATGGTGTTGAAAGTAGTCCCTCATCCTTTCAAAATCTAGTGCCTCCTCTTATGCCTTCCATTATCGATGAAGGTTTTGTCCGAAGAATACTAGCATTGATTCCCAAGACTAAATTTGTTTCTACAAAACCAACCTTGAGGTACGTTGAAAAGTCTTGGAGAGACAATGAAAGAGGCATGCCACCTATCCTTCCATAGCCTACCCATGTAGACTTGAAGGGAAAACCTAAAGGTATCAATGCAGAATATGAAACAAAAGATCCTAAAGCTGATGAAGATTTAGAGAAATGAATCAATCTTGCAACAAAAACTATAGTCACTGTGTCAAACCCCATTCAATATTTCTTTTCAATTTTTAATAGTGTGCCTTTTTCCCAGGAATATTGAAACTCCGGATATTTCCAAAGAACATATGCTCAAAATTAAAATAGAAAGCTTTAGGTCATGTTTAGAAAAATCTAATGCTACGTCACTGCAATCATTCTAGCTCATATCTTGTTATTAGACAAGCAAGAAACGAGTAACAAATATGGAAATTTTACAATCTTTTTTTTACTATATATAATTAAAATTCATAACCAAATTGTCTATTATATCAAATATAAACAATTTAGCACCATAACTATCCATGCACGTTTAAATAATAGATCTAGTCATAATGATTACTAAAAAGAAGTAGATGATAATTAATACAATGCACTTAAGAATGATCTTATGAACACTTATCTTGAATGTAACTAAAATAGTTTTCTTCGTATCTTCCATAATTTAAAAATTCATGGATTATACCTTCATACAACATTATGAGACAAGATGTAATTAGTACTTCCATTTTCACAAATGGAATAATAAAAGGCATACTACTAGCAATTATACCATGTCTAGACTCTGAACATATCATTATACTAAGGACTTGGAAACACCATACACTCAAGGATAATTATTTTTCAAGCAACATATGCTTTCTAGATCCCTAGCATACTTTTTCTTTGCTAGAAAAAGATGGCTTTGCTTCAATCATGCAAAGGTTAAAAGGTGAGTCAACGAGATTTTACTATTCACCCTCGATCTTGAGTTTCTTGGACACAATTTTCAAGAGATTACGATTATTTGAATGAGATTACGAATATTACATTTTTATAAATATTTGTAAACCTTCCAAACTATGATGAAAATGTGAATGATTAAGCACAAAAATACATTTTTAACCAATTCATAAGAGACTATTTATGGCCTGAATTGACCAAAAATGGAAGTTAGTTATATGTGGACCTTTTTGAACCCTAATTTATATTCTTATCCTTGATTTGGTCATATTTAACAACTATTTTTAAGACCATTTCAAGGGTATTTAACCATTATTTTCCCTATAAACAAAGGCTTGAGGTCACTCCATCCATCATCCATCCATTCATAGTAAGGACATGTTGATGAAATCACACCAGAAATCTTGAGGACCTCTTATTCTTGATAATGCATTTCATGTCTAGGTACCTTACTCACACATTGAGGAGGGGATCATACATACACCAAGGAATACCAAGACCCATCCCAATGAAGCGTCTTTGAATCCAACAAGTATTCATCAAGTTCTCCTCACATGTGTATTCCTGGCCATTTCTATTGGGTAATGGAGTTATTCTTTCATTATTTATAAGCTCTTGTTCATGTTATGGTTTTATTTCTTGCTTTTTCCATTTATTTCATGAATAACATGAGTTTGATAATGGTATACATATTTATAGTTAGGTTTTCTTATCCTTATAACCATTATTGTCCATGCTTGTTACATAACCATCAAGTTAGTGTAGTTTCCTCACCCTAGTCACAAATTGCACATAATAGATTGGTGAATTCACTGGGTAAAAGAACAATTTCTTCTTCCTTTTTTGTGCATGTGTGTCTCATCCCCCCAATCCCTTCATACATAGTGAAAATAGAGGGATTTTCTTTTTGTTATGTTTGCAGATGAATTTCCTAGTGGAAACCTTTCCTTTTTACCTTAGGAACATGCCCACAACTCCCCCCAATAGTTTTTGAACTAGTGCACTTTTTACCCCCTTTTTCTACTCTTGTTCACACAGATTTTACCCCCAAAACCTATACTCTTTTATCACACTTTATTGGGGGGTTTTAGGCACTAATTTAGAGTAGGATTTTCCCCCTGTTGTTGTGGGTGGGAAATCCCTCCTACGGACTAGCACTAAGGGTTTTATCATGCATGCAGAAATGACCTAAAGATTCTTACTTTTTACCATCATCCCATGCCTAAACCCCCATTACTCATATGCAAATACAAGGCTCAAGAGATTAAGTTGACATACCTTTTTTCCAGCGTTTGATATCGATCCCTTTTCGCGCTTGGTCATTCTTTGATTGCAACTCTCCTCCCAATGCTGACTTGCATTCACTAAAGACAAACAAAGAACTCCACATGCATTTGATCTATGAACTAACAGGTTAGGGATTTAATCAACATTCCAATAATGACAATCTCATATGGCGGGACGGGAAAACAAATTCTTTTATTAACTTCACAATGATACCTTGCAATGATAAAGTCGGCTACTGCTCCTCGATCCTGGTCCTGGGCTCTTCTTCCACTGTCTTCCAACTGCTTTTCTCTATACTTCTCTTTGCACAAGGATGGCTAAAGGTTGGGACAAAGGGAATGCTTAACCGGGTATAATTTCTTTACTATGATTCTCCCCCTTTCAAATGGGACCCCTAACCCTTCTTTTATAGGCTAGAAGAAGCTAGGTATTTGGTCGAGTGACCGGCCATGCATGGCCGAAAGGTTTAGTTAACTTACCCAAAGCTGTGTGTTCCGTTAGAAACTTTCCTTTTTCCATGCTTTTGTAGGTACACACGGGCTGTCTTGGGTCAGCTAGCATGTACACACGTGCAGTAATGGAGCAGGGCGCGTGGGATTTTATAAAAGGGGTTTTCAAGAAGAGTTGTTCACCAGTGTTTTGGCAAAGAAGGAATCTGAGATGGCCTGATGCCAAGTAAGCATGTCTGGTGCAAATTAGGGTTATAACAGATGCCCCCTAATGTGTGAGGTCAGAAGAGCATCTAATGGCCGAAATACATTAACAATCTTCACCGATGTGCCAAACAAGTGAGCCCAGGGACTAGAAATTGGGAGGTGCCATCTGCAAAATAATAATTGTTTCACCGAGGCAGGCATACCCATGCACGTGATAAATTAAAATCATGGCTACCAATCAAATACATTGTAGATCCATGTCATATAACTATATAAAGTGTAGCTGCGAACAATACACAGCGGAGCTACATCTCGAAATAAAAAAAGATATACATGTAGAGTATCCATCTTCTAGAAGATGATAAGGCCTGATGGTTGGAGATGAGGTCTTCAGAGCTTGTGCAACAACTTCAAAATCTTCAAAACTCGGGTAGGAGTGTAATATGAGTGTACGACTTCACTACCTAGAAGTCTTCGACGGCTCGTCGGTCATGGACTAGAGAATCTTGATGATCAGACTGAAGGCTTCATTGATGATCCAGATTTATGTAGGAACACAATGAAATACAGAAATACACATAAACACAGAGATGCAGTGGAAATAAGACTTCATTTCATTAATAACAAATGACTGAAATATGCTTACAGACAGAACGAAAATAAACTAGCTAGGGCGTTGGTAGCTTATCTCTGAGAAGAGATGTGGCCGCTACTCGCATCCGTGAGAAGATGATTACAATGAGGCTCTGAAGGCCCTTTTACAATAAACGGGAATGCCAAAAGTCCTAGACATCCAAAAACCTAACCCTGGGAGATGTAGCGCCAAAAGTCATGTGGGCCCCGTTTGGGTAAGTTGGTGCATCAACTTCCCGGGGTCGTAACTTTTGCATACGATCTCCGTTTTAGGCATATGATAGCTCGTTGGAAAGATCTATCCGAGGCCTACAACGCTCAAGAAAAATAACATCGTTTAGGGCCTAAAAATGGCCCCAGAAGTTCAGGACCCGAAAAAACTGCTAAAAATAGTAAACTGTGCGAAAACTGAAAAACTGAAAGAAGCAATGGTGGGGGTCCAAGTGGAATAGTGGGTGGCCACCAATATCCACCTGGATCATTCCTCCCCCCCTTAAGAAGAAATGGTCCCCATTGTGTTGAGTTCCTCCATGAGATGAGGAAACTTCTGCTGAACTTGGTCCATGGTGAGCCATTTGCCTTTGTGAAGGAGTTGGCCTGCTTTGACAACTCGATATAGCGGTATCCTTTTTTTTCGAGTGTGCTTGATCTATGTATCCATGATATGATAAGTTCTGGCTTGTTCCATGC